>PVKE010032595.1:0-18393 GCA_004027555.1 Craseonycteris thonglongyai
GGGGGGGGGGGGGGCAGGCTGGGTGCTATCTCACCCTTGAGCTGCTAAGAGCTGGGAAAGGAGGCAGACTAGAAGCGCACAGGGAGTCCAGTGTCTGCTGTGTGATGGAGGAAGCTCAGGTGGGGTGGGGGGGAGTCTGGTGGCCCCAGGTCCCCAACTTCCCCTGCCAGGGTTTCTCTTCTAACCAGGCTGATGTGTTCACTGTTAGGTTTTAAGACTGGATTCTTGATTATTTTTCTTTCTCTGGAGTCAACTTGAGCTTATGAGGGATCTGACTTGGAACTGATAAGCTAAAGACCCTCATTGTTAAATGATGTGACCAGTGACCTCCCAGGACAGTGACGAAGCTCAGGATCATGTCCAGGGGCCACCAGAAGCATTTTGGTGTCACAGAGACTAACTCCTTTGCCCGACTCCTTTGCTTCCTTGGGACTGCTGACTCTGGGAATTGACCTCATGTTTATCCCTTGGGTATAAACGTAAGGAATAAGCGCCTCACTGCCAGCCCACGTGGGGACTGGCAGCTCTTGGGGGCAGGGTCTTTTGGCACAGGGCTCACTCCTCCCTGCATTCCAGATTGAAATTATGAGGTCAAAGCTCTGACCCTTTTGCAAGGTCTAAACTTCACGGTCTTTCTTTTAAAGCCAGTGGCCTGCCATTAATAACAGACATTTCACTTTAAGCATGGCCTCGTGGCTACAGGCAATGCCAAGTGGAGCTGTGGCCCCTTGTGGTGCTTCTGCCTGGGACCCCCTTCTCCAACCCACAGTGTCATCTTGAAGATCTGTGGGTGAGACAGGCCCTGATAATCAGAGATGGGGAGCACACTGTGCTTTCCACAACTCAGGGATATTTGCTGCAGGAGGAATTCTTTTAATGAGCACCACACAGGGCGGCCAGGGTGCGTGAGGCGGTGCCCACCAGGCTGGCTGCAGTGGATCAGAGTGCAGAGCAGTTCCTGACCCTGGTGAAGGAGAGAGGGCTGAGCTATTTCTCCTTCCCCCATCCCTGCTGCACTGCATCTTCCAAGACCAAGCCGATGCCCTCCATGTAGTAGGCAGCCAGGGGGCGCCGCTTTGAATTAGAGAAGCTCCCTGGGCCTTGTGTGTGTGTGTGTGTGTGTGTGTGTGTGTGTCCATGGTATTTGGGTGAGAGGTGCAGGGTCCTGGTGTGGGCCCAGACTTTGGTCAGAAGGACCTGAGTTCAAAGTTCAGCTCCCCACATACCTGCTGATGGCCCCAGGGCAGGTCAGCACACCCCCTCCGCCCCCAAGTGTAAAATGGGGTCACACCTTGCCTGATGTGAGGTGTGAATGGCGCCTGGCTCAGAGGTGGCCCTGGGACAATGGAGGGCAGGTCTTGGAAGCATTGTGGGTCCCTCCTTGCTGTCCAGGAACCCGCTGACCCGTGTGGACCCCGCGGGTGGCAGCTCAGCGAAGCTCTGCAGCGGCCGCCTTCCCCTTTCTGCTTTGGCCAGCGGGAAGTTGAAGCGCGGCTCAGCTTCTGCCCCCATGGAGGTCTCAGCTTTGTCCTCCCGCCCTTGTGGATACTGTCCCTGGGTCCTTCTTTTCCCTTTCTGAGTTTGGGATTTCCTGCCCTGTGAATCAGGAGGGTCTCCAAATGTAAACCAACAGACGTGCAGGTCAACCAAGGTGGGACGACCATGTCCCCAGGGCTGTGAGAGGACAGCGTTCGGCCCTCTGTGCTCCTCCCGCACCTTCAACTCCAGCAGCAGCCCCGCTCCCTGCCCGAGTCGTCGTCACGGCTCCTCACGCCGGCCTGCAACGCCCGCCTCAGTGGATTCCGGGCCAGGCTGCCTTCCGAGCCCTCATCTTGAGCGTTTCCACGCGTGTCTAATGAGGCGGCATTCATGTTAGTGGCACCCCAGCACGGAGGCTCTGGTGCTCTGGGTTGATTGATTTGTTGGCAGCGTGTGGGACCACGCGGCGGGCAGCCTAGGAGGGACGTATCGGCATGGGAAGTCAATGGGATCAATCGTCGAGTCCTGTGGGCACTGATGTCCTTGGGGACAGCGGGCCCTGATCTCAACCTAATGGCCCCGGGCCCCCCCCCAGAATGGGGCTTGCATGGCTGACGTGGCCGGCCGTGGCCCGTCCCTCCCGGGTGACAGGCGGCAGCAGGGGCTCTGCCCGGGGCTGCCAGCCCTCTCCCTACTCCCCCAGCCTGTGGGGAAGTGAAAGCAGATGTTTTCCCAGCAGACAGGAAGGGAGACGCGTTTGAGCCCAGGGCTTGGTAATTGGAAGGAAACATCCCGCAGACACGCCTGGAGCCCCCGCCGCTCGGCGTGTGCTGCGCTCCGGGCGGCAGCCTGAGGAGGGGCAGCACGGCCCCCCACCCGCTGCAGACCTCGCCTGAGGATTCAGCGCAGCCTCAGGGGAGCACACCGGGGCCCCGAGGGCGCAGCCCAGAGCCTGGTGGGGACGGGTCTGCCCTTCCCAGAGCTGGAAGCATCCAAGCTGGATTCCTGTGGCTGCTGGGACAGGTCCCCACAGAAGTGATGGCTTCAAACAACATAAATTTATTCCCTGACTATTCTGGAAGCCAGAAGTCCAAAATCAGTTTCCCTGGACTAAAGGCAAGGTTCCCGCCGCCTGCATTTCTGGGCTCATGACCCCATCTCTGTGTCACTCCATCCACATACCTTTCGCTATAGTCAAATCGCCTTCTGCCTCCTTCTTATAACGACACTAGTGGTTACAATTAGGGCCCATCTGGGGATCCTTAATTTAATCACAGCCGCTGAATCCCTTTTGCTATTACCGGTATATATAAGGTAACACTCAGAGGCTGTAAGGATTAGGACAGGGACCTCTTTAGGGGCCAGTTTCACCCACCACACACCACCACCCCTTTCACCTGGGCATCCAGATGTCCACTGAGGACCTCCAGAGGTCCCCTTAAGATGCTGATGCTGACCCATGGCCAGTGAGGATGTAGCACAGAGTGCCGCACCTGGCCTGTGCCCTCAGAGGTGAGTGCCAAGTGGGCTCTGTCCTCATTGGGTCAGCACAGGGGAAACATGCCACCTGGCTGGGCAGCTGCAGCTGCAGCAGGGCCTCCCAGAACACGAGTGATTCACAAGAATTGCAATAGGCAGGGCCAGCCTTGTTGCAAGGGAGGAAACTGAGGCTCAGAGAGGTAGACAGACTCCCCTGGGGTCACACAGCAAGGAAGCAGCCAAGGCAGGCCCCAGGCTGGCTTTCAAAGCCCGCCCTCCTGTGGACAGCGACAGGAGGAAAGCCTGCCCTTCCCAGCCAGTGTGACCTTGTGGAGGAAGAGGGGCTTCCGCCCAGAACCCCTGTGGGAGGAAGGAAGCGACTTTGGCAGCCCCTCCTCCACTCCCAGGAGCTCCTGGCAGAGATGCCCGAGCCTGGCCGGTGTTGAAGGCCCCGTGCTTTATTTTCATTACCCAGCATGCCCCGTGGAGGCGCCCAGCGGGCTGCCTGGCTCTGCAGAATTTATCTATCCACACGGGAGCTGAAGGAATTGGCTCATTCAGTGCCAGCCCCAAGACCCTCAGCTGGGGGTCTCTCACAGCTGCCTCCAGGGGCCCACGTGGGATGGAGGCCCAGGAAGAAAGCAGGTTGGGGACAGACCAGGGATCAGCTGTGCCTTGTTCAGGATCCTGCTGTGGAATTCTGGCTTGAGCCAGAGATTGGTCTGGAAGGCCCCTCCTCCTGGGGGAGCAATGCCACAGGCCAGCCATCGGCCTCTCTGTGTTCAGCCTTCACTCCAGGACAGTATGTGACGGGTGGGTGGCGAGAGGGGTGTCTGAGGCCCTCACAGGGCGGGAGTCGGATCACTGTCGTCTCCCTCTGCCATCCTGGATCACACACCAGTCTCCCTGAGCACCCCCAGAGGGGCCCAGTGCCCACAAGCTCCCATTTCCCTGGCTATGTGTCATCCTGATAATGCCAGACAAAGTTCTTTATTTGTGGGGCAGCACTGAGAGCCATGGCTCTGGCAGGTCTAACGAGGCAACTAGTATCAGCCCCAAAGAGCAACTGCCCTTCTCTCTGACTAGTCGGGGGGGTCGCCGGTACAGGGAGATCTTGCTGTCTGGTACAGGGAGATCTTGCTGTCTGGTACAGGGAGATCTTGCTGTCTGGGGTAATGGTTCTAATCCTCAAGTCCCGAGCAGCCCCGGGGGTTCCTTCACAGCCCGATGCCCTGATCTGGGCGGAAGGCCCATGGCCGGCAGCTGAAGGGGGAGCAGGGACAGGGCGTCCACTACGAGTTGCATTTAGGGACGGAGAAGCCACAGTGGGCAGGGAGCCCTCTCAGCCTCCTGTGTGCAGCCCACTGCTGATCCTGAGCAGGAAGCTTTTCTGAAGTGGGGGAGGGGACCGGAGGGAGCTGCGATCTGAGGGGGATGGTAGAGATCGGGCACGCTTCTTCCCAGTTTCTGGGGCCCTTTTGGGATCCCAAACAGCGAGGTTTGTGTAGATCAGCAAGGCTGGCCAAGGTCCGACGCGTGCACGATCGGCCTGCGTTGGTGGGTCCTGTTTGAAGCGGTACGTCCGGTCAGCCTATTAGTTGGGTGACCATTTAAATATCCTTCCTACTCTGAACAGAAACATTTTGCAGGAAAACCCACCTCGATCTCCCTGCTTGGACTCCGACGTGCCTCCGATCGCCCTGAGTGACGGCCCGGGGCCTCAGCTGCTCTAGGTTGAGGCAGCGCATGTCCTTGTGAAACTGCCCCAGTAACCCTTAGCTCCCAAGGTTCTCGTTTTAATTCTTGGAAATGCTTCACTCAAGCGATGCCATTTTGCACTTGGTGGCAATGCCAGCTTCTGGTCAGGCTGGTGGTGCCCACAGGGGCAGGGTCTGAGCACACTCACCCTTTCCTCCAAGTGTCAGGGCCGTTCACTCCGTGCAGCCCTCCTGAAAGGGCGGATTTCTCAGTCCAGACGGGTTCCCAGCCCTCTGAGGAGCCCAAAGCCCTGGTCGTGGAAGCAGAGAGGTGAGGCTGGCCCTGAACACCCACCTGGACACACCTGGGCCCACAGGTACCTCCCAGACTTGTGGACCTGGGTCAGGAAACCCCCAGGTCTCCAGGCCACACTGCCGCCTCCCCAAAGGCCACCTACTTGTAAACCTAAGGGCCCTGCCTGGGCTCTGAAGCCTCCGGGGCCCTTCAGCAGTCACCAGATCTGTTCACGGGGTGAACAGAGAATGGGGGCTGACCAGGAAGCGAAAGCTGGTGGGCACCCTCAAGCCCAACTACCACGGCTCCTCCCTGCCCGCGGCAGGGCTCACGGGGCCACCCTCAGGGGCCTGAGGGCGGTGAGGCTTCCTCAGCTATCCCAATGCCATCGTAGCCAGAGCCCATGAGCCCTCGGCTGGGGATCTGTGCCGAGGGCCTTGGCAGCCTGTCTCCTCCAAGGCCACTAGGGCCAAATGGACAGGCAGGCACCATCCCCCAACGGCACTTCATTAGCAGGAGGCACTCAGCCGTCTTTTGGCGGCAGGCAACAGAGAACTGGAGTGACAAGAGGCACTTGAATCCCATTATGGATTAATCAGCAGATGGGACCACGGGGGCCATGCTGGGCTTACATGCCGGCGCCTCCTGGAGCCGCCCCTCCCACCCCACCCCACCCCCGTGCCCCTTTGAAGATGCCCCCAGTAGTGCTCTGAATGGTGGGGTAGGGAGCCTGGGTGCCGTCTAGAAGGGTAGGCCTGGAAGTTAGTTCCCTGAATGGGCCCCCACTTCATCAGAGGCGGTGACGGCTCAGCTGTGGTACCCCCTCCCCTGCCAGCCCAGCCTCACCACAGCCCTGCGGGTAAAGCCTCTGTCCATTTTATGGACGCAGAAACCAAAGGCCAGACACACAGCAAACGAGTGCTGAGCTGGGGCTCGGGCCAGCCATGGCTGGCCACAGAGCCTGGTGATGGCTCCCACCCACCCTGGAGCTCCTGAAGCACGGGGTGCCAGGTCCCAGCATCCAGGGGTGGCCCGCCTTCCTCCTCCTGCCCACCCTCCCCAATGACGTCAGGGTATCCAGCTTCAGCAACAGCAGCAGCAGCCAGGCCTTCAGACAGCAGCTCTGGAGTGGGCTGGTTAAAACAGCCAGAATGAAAGCCAGACATGAAATGCCTCCCTACCCCGCCAAGATGTTAGTCCTTAGGTAATTTCCCAAATTTATTACTTAAATAGACACCCTCCCACGGGTGTCTTTGGAATTGCTTCTGAGAAATGTAGGACGAGGCAGCACAGGGCCTGCTGGGCCCAGGGACCAATCCCGCTGAGCAGAGACTCTGTTTTCCCATCTGCTTCGTGTACACGACTGAAACTCATCTTTGGTCCTTGAGAGCCGAGGTGGGTGGTGGGGTGTGTGCCTGCACAGGGCTGGCCCTCAGTACCCAGCTGCCCCCTCCTCATTGCCTTTGAAGTCTTGTCACTGATAACCTTGTCCCATTTAATTTGCGTACATAACGAGGCTCGTGTTAAACCTACTTCTGTTGAATCCCAGTGTCCTTGGGGTAAGCCCTGCTGGACAGAGGACCACACCCCAGTCTGGAATGAGTGGTCCCTTCTGCCCCTGGACCTCAAGGCTGAAATCTCACGTCTCCCATCTGCTTCCCCCCCCCCCCCAGATGGCTGCTCTCCAGAGCCCCTTCTATGGGGATAAAATGAACCTCTTCTCCCTCTGCCAGAAGATCGAGCAGTGTGACTACCCGCCTCTCCCTGAAGAACATTATTCTGAGAAGGTGAGTCTGCTACCGCCAGGCCCAGGCCGGGGGAGCCCCAGACGGCCCCGTGAGGAGGGGCTCTTCCCAAATACCACGGCTGTGGGGTTGGGTTCACTTAAAGGGGGGAGGAGGGAAGGTTTCTGGGAAAGTGGCTCGGAGGGGAAAGTAGATTCATTTTACTAGAGCTTTCATGGACACCACTGTGGCCCGCCCACTGGCAGAGACCAGCTGCAGCGGCCGAGGCCCCATCAGCAAATCTGCTGCCCGCTTGGCTCCCAGCCCGGGGCAGAGCCTGAGGCTTGCTGCGGGGTCCCAGAGCCAGGCTCCGCGTGGTGTCCCACAGCAGGAACCAGACGCGGAGGCAGGAGGTGGCGGAGCTGTGGCTTGGCCCACCCCACCGCTGGCTGCCACTCTGCTCCTGTGATGGGAGGGAAACCATAGCAAGCAGATGGGTGTCCTTGCTGTCAGGCCTAAGTCACACCTTGCATTTTTATTTTCAACATCTTACTCCGGGCGCCAGCTCTCTGCAGACTCTTAATAGGCCTGGCATCAGGCTGGGCAGGCACTGTGTGAGCATCATCTCCCTTAGGCCTGTCACCTTGAAAACAGGGCTGAGAGCTGGTTTTAAGGATAAAATGTGAGGATGAAATGACAGGTGCACAGGGTTAGCTTTACACATTCCCTTCACTGTTCCTGGGTGAGTTGCTGACCTTTTCTGTTTCCTCATCTGTAAAATGGGAGTAATCCTCGAATCTACCTCACAGGGTCAGTGTAAGGATTGAGGTAACGCGTGGTGTGCTTAGTCTAGCACCAGGCTAACACTGACCCCATCACCATCAAAGGTAGCTGCTGCAAGCAGCACAGGCCCTGGCGCAGAGCAAATGCCCAGGAAGTGTCAGTTATAAGTTATTTCTGTTCTAAGTTAATGCTAGAACAATTATTTCTGTTCAAGGTCAACACTAGTAGGTGTTAAGGGGAGTATGAGTCCCCTGGGCCTGCCCTGCAGGATCATGGCCGTCTCACACTTATGACCTACTATGTGGAATCCTCCCCCACCCGTTTACCAATGAGGAAACTGAGACACAGATGGGTTAAGTCACTTGCCCAAGGTCACATTAACTTGCAAACGGTACAGAATTTGAATCCAGATGACCCTGCACCTTGCCACTGTGCCATTTGTTTTTCTTTTTTTCTTTTAAAGATTTATTTTGTTTAGAGAGAAGGGGGAGGGCCCAGAGCAGTCTTCATAGTTGTACATCATTAGTTGTGACATGGTTTCATTCCACACAGGTGGATGTGGGGACCATGCAGGACGGGAACCAAACTGGGGGGCTCTCACACAAGAGGCGAGAACCTTCACTGCTGAGCCATCCCAGCAGTTAGCAGTTGCACCACAGTTCAGCATATGGACTTGCATAGGCCAGGGCTGGGGCCAGGACTTGGAACCCCGGAGCTTGCAATTTTGAGGCAAGTGCTCAACACCATTGAGCTATCCCAGCATCCCTACCGTCCTGTTTCTTGATGGCACACATGTTTAATAGCCAGTTGTCTAGCTGGGGTGGAGTCTGTGCAACTTCTTGCAATTCCAATTCTAACAGCTTCTTTAAGCCCTCGTCCTCCAGGGGCCTGGGTCTGAGCGGGCCAACCTGTAGAGACCTGGTCTCCCCGTAGCCTTTGTTACTTCCTGCCATGCTCACTGGCTGCACAGACTCCCAGAGGGCAGAGGGTCAGGCTCAGGAGCATAGGAGCCCATAGAATGTTCGGTGCACTCGCTCATGGCTTTTGCTTACAAAGTTCTCCCACGTACCTTCAGAGGAAGGACTTACACTCTGGAATGGAAGTTGGCAGGAAAGGAAGAACTAGTTAGATTTATCAACTTTTGTTTTGTTCTCACTTTTTAAGTTGGAATGCTGCACTGTTCAGCTTAGAGCCATGCAAATTGGAGCAAATCATAACTTGTGTGTGCCTGTTTCCTACCTATAAATGGGACCCGTGATCTCGGGCTCACAGATAGGAAGCTGAGATGAGTAAGCCCGCATAAAGCCCTCAGCCCTTCTCTCCCCAGTCATTCCACCGTCATGAGCTCCTGCTCCCCAAGCCCCCCAGGGCAGCATTTCTAGGCTGTGTGTCTGGGACCAATGGGGGCTTCTTAGCCCTTGAGCCCCTCAGCACACCTCACTTCAAAGTTCTAGCACCTCTTAGAAATTGAAAAGACACTTTTATTATTGTTTCTCTTGATTTCTGAACTTTTCAAGCCAGCACCTATTGTCAGCTGTGTGGTCTACTCAGATTACAACTGGGGTCACACAGACTTCACCTTAAACCGGTTTTGGGGGGCTTCACCTGTCAGAGGCCAACCACAGCTACCTTCCCCTGAATACTCAATAGCATCGTCTCATCCTGGGCAGCCTCAGTCCCCAGGAGTGTCGAGCTGGCTGCATCTGTTTAGGGGCTCCCAGGAAGGCGGCACAGGGGGTAGGAGGGATGCTCAAAACACCTGACCCAGAGGAGCCTTGTTTGCAGCCCAAAACACCTCAGCAGGGACGCATGGGGTGTGTACAGTAGCTCCGCGGCCTCCACATGGCCCTCCCCAGCTCCCTGAGCAAGGCCCCGAGTCCACATGAACCCTTTATTCAAGACCTGCCCTCCACCGGCTGCTGCCCCCAACTCCGACCCCTGCCTGCCAGCCAGCAAGCCCCTCCAGCAGCAGGTATTTAAATGAAAAAACTGCAGTGAGCCCTGTGATGCAAGTTAAGAGGTAGGCTTTTTGAGGTCATTATTTTAATTGCCAATAAAATAATTGGCACTCTGGCTATCAGAAGAGGGGTGATCAGAGGCTCAAGGCGCCCCTCCCCTACCCCAGGCGGGCACAGCCTTCAGTGTCTGTATAATTAAAAGCTCCGTCTTTCATGAGCACAATAAAGAGGCCAGGGGGTGGGCAGACTGCAGCCCTACTGCATGTTAATGCATTTATTATGATCAGTAAGCCCTTGCCTTGAGTTCTGTCCTCTGGTCTGGGCATCTGCATGACTGACCGCACGCGCACACACACAGATTTGCCTAGTAGTGTGGATAGTTGAAAGTTCAAAACTGTTAACCACTCTCAGGGTCTCAAAGCACTGCCCTTGGGGCCTCACAGGCCCTGCCCAGGGGCTGCGTGACTGGGCACCCATCACTCGTCCTCTCCAGTCATTCCTCACCTTCTAGTTGCCTTGAGGACTCCATGAGCCAGTGCGGACCATGTGCCACCACAGCGCCTCAGGAGGCTGCTCTTAAGACTCACACAGGCCGTCCTCTCTCCTTGCAGTTACGAGAACTGGTCAGCATGTGCATCCACCCGGACCCCAACCAGAGACCCGACATCGGATATGTACACCAGGTTGCCAAACAGATGCACGTGTGGACTTCAAGCACCTGAACTTGGGACGCACGTGCCTTCTAAGAGCTAGCACATTTCTGCCTTACGTGAGTCCTCTCCAGAGTGGCCACCTGGTACCTAGACCAACTAGGACAAAAGATCAATTAAGAACAGAGGCCTCTGCAGGTTCCCCAGAGGGGGCTGGGCTTTACAGCAGATGCTGAATGCAGAGGCGGGGGGGTGGGGGTGGGGGGGCACTGGTACCGTTACTGGTGGTCAAACTCAAAAGTCCTTTCTTTAAACTGTCGTGGACAATCCCAGCTGGGTAGTTAACAAAGGTGTGTGGCTCAGTGAGCCAGGGATACACCCCCTGTATCTGGACTGTAATGTGAATGAATCTTTAGGGTAAGTCCTCCAGTAATTGGTCCAGGCTGACACTACAGAACTACAGGAGACATGTGATTTGTAGTGAGCCTTTCAAAGTGGCGAATAGCAAGTTCACTTTAGCTCTTAGAATCTTTTCAAACAATCAAGCTGTGTGCTTAATTTACTCTGTTGTAAAGGGATAAAAGAGGGCATAATTTTTTTTGAGTGGAGATTTCTCTAATATTTTTATCTATGTGTATAATTCAATGAATGAGTATGAAGAGAACCCAGCATATGGCACAGAGCTTCAGAAGACAAATAGTATTTGAGAGGCATGAATGTTTCCCATGCAGTCCGGCTCAGCCACCTCCTGAACACCTACCTACCTGCTCTGGACCAGGTACTTCCGCCACCTGTGTAAATGCTGGCAGTTTGTTAACTATCAGTGTAAAGCATTTTTCACAGTGGGAAAGGTAGCGTGGCACACAGAAAATATAAAACGTACCCTTGGGCAGTTCTTGGTAACTTTCTACTACCATGACCTTGGACAAGTTTCTTAGCCTCTCTGAGCCATAGTTTTCTCATCTGTAAAATGATACCTATCTTCAGGGTCACTGAAAGAATTTGAAATAAAATATGCAAGTTGTCTAGCACATTGTAGGTGATTCAAAAATGGTAGCCACTCACCCCTTTCACAAAACTCAAGTCCATGGACCTTGTAAGTCAAGAATTAATGTACAACTGTATTCTGTGTAGGAAACCAGAAATGTGTTCCTTTATTTTTCTTGTTCCCAAATAGGATTAACTGTGAAGACTAATTTATAAATGTGAACTTAAGGGAAATTCAAGCTCTGAAGGAAATAGTTTGTTTTGTCTTTATGCTCAAGTTAATCCTCAAATGGTCTAAATTGTTGTCCACTGACTTGGTGACAGTTCAGCCCTCAAGGGCAAGCACACGCCGGTCCTGGCCAGGTGCTCTGACCCGGCCGATTCGCTGCCCAGGCCTCCCTGGGGACAAAGGACTTGGGCTGGGCCACTGCTCTGCTTTCATGTAGGAATTCTGTTCTACTGTAACATGGTTGGGTTTGAGATTTTCTTCAGATGCAACCTCTGCTTTGTATGTGTTCTCCATGTTTGAAATAAAATAGAGTGAGGGGGTTACTTTTGTGAATGAGTACAATTCATGGATTATTTTTAAACAGCTGCACATTACAGCACAATTTCTTGAGGTACCTTTAAAAACACAATTTCTCAGGCCCCAGACATTGAGTAATCCTAGAATTTTTTCAAGCCTCCCAGATAATTCTGGTAAGTCATAAGCTGAGTTGCTGTCCTAAGTAATTTCACGGTTCTCCCTACCCCACTTGCGGCAGTTAACAGGGGAGGCTGCCCCAGGAGGGGTTTCACCATGGAAGATCAGGTGCCGGGCATCTTCCTTGTGTGCCCCAGCCACGCCGTCTTTGCGGGGAGAGTCAAGTCCCTGCCTACTGTCTAGCACTTACCACTGGAAGTTCTTCTGATTCCACACAGATCTTCTGCGAATACTCTGCTTACAGTTCTCAGAGCCCCTCCTGTGTCTCGTTTGGCAGACAGTGCTGGACACAGATAAACTTGCTTTCTGCATGTCACGAGAATGATTCTGCCTACTAGAACCCTCTGCAGGTGTACAATTTCAACCATTCCCCAGGCCTGAGTGGTTGTGACATGATGGTGCCCTCATTATTACAAACAGTAATCCCCAAAGCATTCCTCTGACTTGTGTGAAACTTGCCAAAGTGGCGTTCACCCAGTTGCATGCAGCCATCACAAAGCAAACTGCCCACCTACCTGCTTTTTCCTGGTACTTAGAATTGATCTTGTCTATTTCTTTCCTACTTGGCTGCTGGGGTAAAAGGCTGGGCTGCACTCATCCTAAAAAAACCCAGAAAATAAAAAAAAAAAAAGAAAAAACTGGGACCACCCTAAACAAAGAGGAAGTAAGTTAGCACAAGGGGTGGGTATGAATGTTCACCTGTAGAATCAAGTAGCCCAATCTGACATCTACAACAGAGGAGGCCTCGTCTGGTTTTAGAAGGCATCACTCCTACACCCACCTGAACACAGACCTGAGGGGGGGGCCAGGTCAATGGGCCTTAATGGCCAAGAAACCCACGCAGCCTCCAGACGTCAGCCACTCCGTTTGGTTTTCATTTTTATTGGGTCTCATTCAGCAAACATGGGCTGAATGAGCGTCTACAGGGGGAGCCTCCACTGCCCCCGTCTCCCACAGCAGCAGCAGCCATGGCTTCCTGCGCCATTCAGGAAGTGTCCATCGTTTGGACTGTTTCTTCCAGCACCTCAATTTCCAGGGTGGTGACTTTTTCAGTGAGAACTGCAGTGGTCCCTTTCTCACATCTGTACCGGCCAAATCTAGTGAGGAAAAATAACAGCCAAGAGTTAGGATCCCCAAGGGGCTAGAGAGAGGACGAGTATTTGGGCGAGGCAGCAAACAGGCCTGGACTGGAATCCTGGTTCTCATGATTCCCAGCTCTGCGACCTCGGGGGATTCAACTGCCCCACCAAGGCTCACTCCCAAGTGCTGGAGATCAGACGCACACTGAAAGAGACCACATACAGCACCTGGCACTCAAAATTTCCTTGCCCATCTAAACATCTCCAGAAGATGCTGGAAAGCATTTGGTTATTTGCCTTCAAGGTAAACCTCCTAGAAGCACCTTTCAGTAACCAGCGGGAAGTGAGTCCTCTCATTAAGCTGCCACCGCCCTTCTCTTGCATAGCAACAAGACTGACCTGTTTCCTTAAACACGTTGAAAGTATGTGGAAGCATAAACAGTATAAAAATGACCTGGAGCCAGACTCTGGGCTTGTCATTTTAGACCACTTTCTCAAGAATCAAGAAAGGAGAGTTAACTGTCCCCTGCAGGGACATGGTGGGTCACCATTAGGACACGTCACCCGACACACCTTTCTTGGAGTGAATCTGACAGGTTTCTCTGAGAGCAGGGCAGTCTGTAAGATACATATTTGAACTGTTAATTCTCATGCTGGGGCCAGGAATTGCATTATCGTCAACTAGAAGCACACATCCAGCTGTTCTCTAGTCTGTCCCCAGCTGGGACACTTTCTGTCAAGCTGGCATGGACTAACAGAAGGCTGCTGGCTGTGCTGTGACCACGTGCCTCCCTGAAAACCCACCTTCTCAAGTGGGCATTGTGCACAGGGAGCAGAAGAGGACGGCATTACAGAGCTTGTGTAAATGCCAGCACTTGTGCAGCAGAGAATGGCCAGCCTCAATTTCTGCTAAACCTCCCCATCACCTCCACACTCTCCTCTGCAGCAGCGCCTTCTTAAGATGTGCCCCCACCTCCATTAGTGTGAAAATGTGGTTCCTTCACCCAGATTGCACCCTTGGCAGCTTATCGTCTTGGAGCCAGAGCCCCATGTGGCTCCTGTGTGCCCAACTCACTCCTCTGAACCACAGCATCTGGGAGGCTTGGGCATACAAGGGCCTCCTCAAAATCCTGGGTTACGGCGCCTGGATTATGCAGCATGCAGGGAGGGCTTCTACCTTGGGTGACGGGATGGCAAACCAGGGCAGAAGGCTGAAAGCAGAGAAACCAGCCTGGGAAAGGTTCCCCTAATCCAGACAGTACCCCCCATCCACCAGCCACTGGCAGAAAAGGTGACAGCAAGACTGCACAGTGAGCACTGTTGCCACAGTGCCTAGGCCCCCAGGGTAGCAGCTCCACCCTGAAGGCCGGTTACTGACACCAGCAGCATTCACACCACCTCACTGTGTCCCACAGGTAGCCGAAGGGGTCATCTTGTCTCTGTGTGATCTGTGTGCCAAGGGAGTAAGACGTGCAGCTGCTGTACTTCCTTCTGGACAAGGACGCCTGTGAGCACAGGTTCCTGGTCCAGCCACAAATACTACTTTTCAATGGCTCAAACGTGGCTCCCAGAATCCTCACTTGGCACACTGCTCAGTCTTGATGGAGGGTACCCACTTCCCGTCCTGAACTTCACCATGGACTTGCTTAGGTCATGCAGGGTTTTGCAAATAACAGAGGAAGTGGGTCATGCAGGGATACTTGGCTCCAACTTCAGAGAGCTTGGCAAAGCCTGCTTCTCCCAGCACAGCCCCAGGCCTGGAAGGCTGCTTCCGTTCCTGGTAAAGGCTCCAGAAACTCCATGGGGTCATCAGGGATCACCTAGTCTAGCTCCATCATTTCAAAGTCACCACACCAGGCAATGACATTGCCCAGCCCCTGAGCCAGAGACCTTTGTTGCTGTGCTGCCCTACCCTGTCAAGAACATAGTTTCTACAATGCTGAGCGCACACTGCAATAAATACTTGCTGGTCCTCAACATTCTCTCTACTTGTAAATTAGTTCTGATCTGGATTTTGAGCATGTGCAATGGGAGTTAATGCAAGCATTCCAGAAGACAGTATGCTGGTTACCCTCAGGTGAGAGCAGCTGGAAGCAGAGCTTGGGGAGACACACCTTGAGCTGCTCAGGCTCTAGGTAGAGGCCCAGAGCCACAGGATGGTCAAGAAGCTGGGCAACCACACAGGATGGCACCTGAGTGCCCCAGTCCTGGTCAACAGATCAACTACAGCATGTCCCCCACTCCAGCTCAGCACACATGCCACAGGCCAGATGGCTCAGCTCCCTGAGAGCAGGGAGCACTAGCTAGCTCTGCAGGCTAACTGTCAGGGACTCTTAACCAGCGAGTTTATAACTGCTTAGGATGTGTGCACTACTCAGAAAAACTCAGTTAGCTGTCCTGAAAAATGTACCTTACAGAATTTCATACAGAATCCAAGGGATTCTTTCAGAGACTAGAGAAAGCACAGCAGGTGATTCAAACCTCTCCCCATGATCCCCCAGCCTAGGGCTCTTTCCTGGACCCCACTCCACCTCTCCTGTCAACATTTGACAAATTAAATCACTTTTCTATACCTGACAGCAACCAGAATCATAAAGCAAATAATGACTCAAAGGTCTGTTGTGTAAGGTTGCTTTAGGACAGCGGATTTACTTAACATGGTAAGAATCAAGAAAACCCTGTCCAGATGCCATGAAGAGGTCAAGGGTAGCCACAGAAGCCAGAGGACACAGGAAGAACCATCTCCTTCACTTACCTGGTCCCCTTCTTGTTGGGCACTGAGTATGGGCGGAGAAAATCCAGCTTGCTCTTGCTGATGACACAGAGGTCAATGTTACTTCCAGACCCCAAGTCATTGAAAATGCCAGATGCAATGGCTTCGCTCACCAGCTTCTTGGCTTCCTCCTCCTGAGAAAAAGAATGGCAACAGTAACATCCAGCAGTGTGCAAAATTGCCTGTGAGGTACATACTGTTTTCAACAGCCATTTTATTTATTTATTTATTTTTAAGATTTTTTGTTTGTTTGTTTTTGACAGAGAGAAGGGGGAGGGCCCAGAACAGTCTCCATAGGTGCACATCATTGGTTTTTCCACATAGTTTCATTCCACAGGTGGGCGCAGGGCTGCACAGGGCAGGAACTGGGTTGGGGTCTCACTAGGGCACTCCCCAGTTCAGCATATGGGTCCGCACGGGCCAGGGCCAGGATTCAATCCTCGGTCCCCAGGGCTGCAAAGTGAGCACTTAATCCACTGAGCCATCCTGGCTTCCCGAAACAGCCATTTTATAGATGAAGAAGAGGTCTCACAGTACCTCAGTGATTTGCCAAAGGCTCCTCAGCTGCTAAATTCAGGACCCAAGCCTTTCAAACCCTTTATACATACACCCCTACTCCCTTCAACCCACACTGCTTCATGTCAGACAATCACCACATAACTGAGGACTATGGGCTGACGAGCTATTTATCATCTAAAATGGGGTTCAATAAACTTCTCGTAAAAAGGGCAAAGTAGTGCATATAGAGTCTCTGTCATAACTACTCAACTCAGTCATAGTAGCACAAAACAGCCTTTGACAATATGTAGACAATTATGTGTGGCTATGTAGAATAAAACTTTATTAACAAAAACGCAGTGGGCCTGATCTGGCTCATGGACCGTTGTTTGCTAACCTCTGATCAAAAATGTCCAACAGGGGAAGCCGGGATGGCTCAGTGGGTTAAGCACTCGCTTTGCAGCCCCAGGGACCGAGGATCGAATCCCGGCCCCGGCCCACGTGGACCCATATGCTGAACTGGGGAGTGCCCCAGTTCAGTTCTCACTGGGGTGAGAGTTCCTGCCCTGTGCAGCCCTGCGCCCACCTGTGGAATGAAACTATGTGGAAAAACCAATGATGTGCACCTATGGAGACTGTTCTGGGCCCTCCCTCTTCTCTCTCTCTGTATCTCTCTCTCTCTCTCTCTCTGTCAAAAACAATAAAGATAAATCTTAAAAAAAAAAAATGTCTAACAATAGTTGAACCTGCTCACTGGTAACATAATGAAGAAAGTCAGTATCATGGGGAAAAATACCACCAAACCAACAACAGTTCTGGGAAAACTGTGATGGAGCCAACGGTGTGACCTCTTGCCAGCGAGATCTATTGCCGCCCATTAATGAGCTTACATGTTCATTGAAGTGATTAATTTCTTTGAATCACTCTACTCTTATACTTTTCCTTTAAGAAGCAGGTGTAAGTACCAGAGACTTACTGGTAAAAAGTGGACTAATTCATTTCTTGCCCATGAAAGCCTACCACATACCAGGTCCTGTACCAAGAGCTAGGGCTGCAGAGATGGATGAGGCTCCAATGTACCTGCCCGCTTAGAGTTCAGGGGGGATATCAGACCCAAGTAACCCCAATGCATTGTGATAAGGGCTCATGGATAACTGAGAAGGAGTGGTGGGAGCTCTGCCTGGGTCAACACAGCTTCTGGGAGGGCTGAAGGCACTCAGAAACGGGGCAGTGAAACAGAAGGAGGGCAGCAGAGGCAGCAAGGTGGGACCTGAGAAACACCAAGTTCAAACTCCTTTTGCCACAAGGACAAAAATGAACCACTCTCCAAAGAAGAGACTCCCAATCCACCAGGGCACAAGAGTCCATAAATATTCAAGTTGAACTACAGAGCTCACAGGTGACATCCTTTGAGAAACAAGACTCCTTGCCCCAAAGTCCAGCCTGAGATCATCACAGGGGCAGATTGGCCACATTGTGAGGAGATCTGAGAGACCCCTCAGGGCTCCTTCCCTTCTCCTGCCTTAAACCAGCAAGTGGGATTCCAGTGACATGAGCGCCCTCTACAGTCTCAAAGAAGAAAGAGGGCTCTGCTGGAAGTGGGACCTTCAGGAACCTAGTACAGTACTAGCTGGGTTTAAGGGGTTTTTATGATCTTTATTCCACCAGGTTTATTCACTTCCAAGTGGCATATGTGTGGAGCCAACAAAGCCAGTTATTCTCTTGTGCATGTACAGCCCTACAAGAAAATTCATTCAAACAGGATCCTCTAATCAGGTCTCTGCTGGGACTCCCAATAGTCAAAGGCCAAACCTTACCACAAACCAGTGAAGTTGGTAGTGAAGGAAGAATCTGAAAGGAGATGGCTGCTGCTGGTGCTACCATACAGACAGCAAAAACCAACCACTATCTTAAACACAACCTCATTCCAACTTGCTCCTCTAATTAAATGACCCTAGACATGCACGAACACTGTGTGTCGGGGGCATCCTGCTTATTATTCCCCTGCTCCTGACCTACCATCTCTTCTTCCCTTCTCTTCTCTGCTGTTTTTATTAATATTATTTCCTTTGCTTTATCATCGCTGCTTTTCTTTTTTTTTTTTTTTTTTTTTTTTATCTTTTCACATTTATAGAGAGAAATTATCTTTTTGTCTTCAGTGCATAGTTATTTCTATTTTACTTTTTGACAGATAGAGAGAGAGATAGAGACAGAGACAGTTAGAGAACCAAACTGTGGGAACTCCCCAGTTCAGCACGTGGGTCCTGCCTGGGCCGGAGCCGGGATTC
>PVKE010032596.1:0-18386 GCA_004027555.1 Craseonycteris thonglongyai
CAATATTTTTTCTCTTATGTTCATGAATGTATACCCAGTTTAAACAGTTACTGAAATATACCATGCACTCACTAAGCATTTGTCTTAACAGAACATTTTTGTATTTAAATAGGTCTATTTACATAATTACATGTTATTTAAAATATTAATTCAAATATTAAAGCATCCTAAATAGCATATAAAACAATTTATTAAAATTTACTATATCTTTAACTTTGTGCTAAGCAGTATACTAGATACTTTATATATTCTGTACCTTTTTTAAAAAGAATCCCTTCATTTCAAGAACTAAGCCTTGAGCAGTTAAGAAAATAGTATGGTTGAGAATTGAATCTGGTCTATGTAATTCCAAGGTTGTTTTTTCCTATGATTATTATACTTTAAATAATGATATAGGTGGCAAATATAAATGATTTCAAGATAATTTTGTAAACGTTCATGTTAGTCCTATCTATAGATTGTCACTAGAAGAATGTTTTGAGGTTTCATCCTTAATCTTTTAAAATTTTCATAAAAGATAAACATTTTATGCATGTGTTGTTTGATGCTGAAGTCACAAAAACTATTCAATTATATGAAATTTTCTCTTAAAGTTGTCAGTTCTTACAGAATCATAAGATATAAATGGCAACTAAGATATCATTCCAAGAAGCAAAAGTCAGAATAGCAAGATGTATTGGTTTTGGCTCACTGACAGCACACTTTGGGGACTAGAAGACCTGGGATCCAGTCTCAGGTTGGCTGCTAATTAGGTTTTGTGACATTGAGTGAATCAGCTTGTCACCCCTGAGCTATTGCTTCTTCATCTGTAAAATTAGGAGGCTGGACTCAATGTTCTCTCAGGCTCCTTCCATCTCTAAAATACTATGATCCATAATCTTTGGAGAGTACTGATCTTATCATAGTAACTTCTTTTATAAAAATTATAATCAACCTACAAGACAGATAAATATCAACCAGAATTCAAAGGTACATTATTATACACTATTAATATAACTGATATTATTGGTAAGAATATATTGACACATCCTTTGAAAAGTTTTAATTAATGCAAGAGTGCAAAAGAAACCACATCATGACTTATGCAAAGTTATGATTCCAGACACACCGCATTTACCTGAATTTTAAAAATTAACACAGCCAATCCAAGAAAAAGTTGCAGAGCCTTCTTCTCTCTTACCACCCGAAGGTTCCAATATTGTCTTCATCTATTTCATGCTCCATTCTTAGAAAATTGCAAAGGTTTGCAACAATTATCTATTTGTTGGTGTTATTTATTTGCTTTTGAGAGGAACAGAAACTTACAGTGAAGTGTCACCCCAAGGCACACATTTGCATTTGATGCTTCTTTTCATAAAGAGTGGGATAAAATGTGGTTTACTTTATTAAAAGTCATTTCAAAGACTAACACGTTAAAAAAAAAACCATTTGCAGAGGAAGAGGCATGTGTTTTTCTCTGGCTTACCTCTCCAAACCACAGGGGCAGGGTAGCCATGCAGTTCCACGTGGGTGGCCTTTTCTCACTACTCATTTCTAAACACTCTGGATAGCAGGCTCATTCTCCTACATCTGTGTTGTCCAGTGTGTTAGTCACTGGCCATACATATCTATTTAAATTTAAATGAATTAAAATTAAGTAGGATTTAAGCTGTTCAGCTCCTCAGTTGCATTAGTCAAATTTTAAGTGCCACAGCACCTTCTACACAAAGTAGATTTAGTTGTCAATAGAAGGATTTGACCAACTAGACTAGATCTTGTTCTCAACCACTAACGAGTAATGTGGGCTGGGTGATAGGAGGAGAGAATCAATGGACCATTTCCATTCAGATTCCATTGCTAGAAAAGGAGGTGGAGAAGCAGTACACCTGGAGAGGGTTTACCTGTATAATTTGTCTTCTGCTCAATGCATCAATCTTAGATGTTTGTATTCTGACAAATGCATATACCTGTATGATCTACATAAGCATATGCCTCTTAACATATATTTCCCGCTGAAGACAAAGAAACAGCCAAGAGACACACACAAAAAAATGCTCCACATAATTGGCAATTAGGGAAATGCAAATTAAAACCACAATGAGATACCACCTCACACCTGTTAGAATGGCTATAATCAACAAAACAAGGAATAACAAGTGCTGGAGAGGCTGTGGAGAAAAAGGAACCCTCATACACTGCTGGTGGGTATGTAAATTGGTACAACCACTATGGAAGGCAGTGTGGAGATTCCTCAAAAAATTAGGAATGGGATTGCCATATGACCCAGCAATCCCTCTTCTGGGTATCTACCCAAAAAACCTGAAAACCTTAGTTCGCAAAGATATTTGTACCCCAATGTTCATCGCAGCACTGTTCACAGTGGCCAAGTCATGGAATCAATCAAAGTGCCCTTTGATAGATGACTGGATTAAGAAGTTGTGGTATATTTACACAATAGAATACTACTCAGCAATAAGAAAAGATGAAATACAGCAATTTATGAAAACATGAACAGACCTTGAAAATATCTTAAGGGAAATAAGTCAAACTGAAAGAATCAAGAACCATATGAGCTCACTTATAGGTGGAATATAAAACTGAAAGTAACAAAGAAACAAAGACTCATAGACACAGTCAGTGGTTTAGGGGTGGTTGCCTGGGGTTGGGGGTAGGGAGGTGAGGGGGGAGGACTGCTGGGGGCATGAGGAGGGTCCATTAAATGTATGTATAAATAAATAAATAAATAAATAAATGACAAAAAAGAAAAGTATAATATTTCAACAAATGTACAGTTACTACATGTCTCTTCCCAGTCAATCTCCATCCTCCACCCAAATGTAATCACTACTGGGATATTTTTCACCATCAATAATATATATATTCACATGGACACATGTTATTTCATGAAACAGTACAGTAAAATGTTTAAAAGACAATTTTTTTTGTAGAAAAACTTGGATTTGATTCCTGACTTTTACCTTGAGGAGACACTTAACTTTCTTAAGCCTCAATTTCTCTAAGTAAATGAGGATAATAGAAGTAACTATTTCATGATTGTTATGAAGAAGAAATGAGGCAATGAATATAAACAATGGAGTCATAGGTCAATATTATGCAAGAAACAGTATGTATACTTAGCAAATGTTAGTTTATGTTTTTATATAATTAGAAAAGTTTCAGGCTTCTTATTCTATAACTGATATTTAAACTCCCTCCTCTGTAAATGTAGATTTATCTGTATTCTTCTGTGATTCAATGTGAAGAGGAACAATGGGTCAAATTTTCTTATACTTTTAAATAAAAGTATAAGAAATAAAAGTATAAGTATTGCAAAGCAAGAAAAGGCAGTTCAAAATGAAAATTTCTTAAAAATCAAATTAAAATGCAATACTGGTGATGATTCAGGTTCTTTTGATAAAATGTTTGAGTAATAGCAAAACTGTCAAAACTGTCATAACCCAGTTTTATGAGTCTGAGAAGAACTTCACAAAAGCCATTCCCCAAGTTTTATTCTGCCAGTTTTATAGATGACTCATCACAGTTCAGATTTTCAATGAAACAGCCAATAATATAAAACAAACTTCTATGAAATAACTGTAGCACAAACCCAATTTTTACATAATGGACTTTAATAAAACTGCTACTGTATAGAATGACAGTCATTGGGTAGCTTATGATTTCATGTGTTTACATCAGGGTGGGAGGCCATCCTTTGGCTTGTTCACTCTGAGCAAACAAGATTTTCAAGGAATCAGTAAGCATGGGATTCTGTGCAGGGAGAGCAAATGAGAACTAGATGTCTTGGGAAGAGCCCGCCTTGGCTTTGAGGTGAGTCTGGCATTGGCCACACTGATCTGCACTTATTTCTGAAATTTAAGGAGTGCAAAGGAAAAGCAGCCAGCTGTTCTAGGGCAGGATTTTGATTTAACTATTTATTCAAGGTATCAAAAATGGTTCTGCCATAATGTAACAACATTAAAACAAACAAACAAACAAAAAATGTCTCTAGGTATTACTTCAAAAAAATCTTTCACTGTTCTGAAAGAAGGGTCAGGAATATTTGTTGTCGCAGCAGGTGCTGTGTGTGGTTCCCCACTCACGTCCCCACATCTTTACCATGTCACTGACTGCTGCCTGACTTCTGTGAGCCAGCCAACACCTGTGCTTCTTTTCCTAAGGGCTTTCTCTTGTCACTGAAGATCACTTTGCTACTTTCTTGCAGGTTGACAGAACTAGGGAGTTAGCCCTCATAGGAGCAGCCTTCATGGAAGACATCCAAAGGCTAATGTGAGCTGACTTATAGATGCCTAGCAGCACTGCCTTCCAGCTGGAAGAGCATTGAGGCATCATTTCGTGCTGGTATCACTCTTCTGTGGCATTCAGCACCAGTTGCTCTTAGTAGCTCCTGCTCTGATAATGCACTTTTATTGACTGCCCTCCCTTCCTTGTTTCACCCCAACACCCTTGCAGGTGTTTCTTTCAACTCCCACAAAAACTACGTGTATTTGAATCCTCCTTAAGGATCTGCTTCTGGGTGAACTCAGACTAAGATAGTCACTAAACCAAATGGGAAAATGAACCACCCTCTCACAAACGCCTCTGGCCTTCTTTGATTTCAATTCAGTTTAACAAACATTTTTATCAAGTGCCTTCTACATAGAAAGCATTTTTCCTAGACATTTAACAAGACAAGAAAGTTATTGAATAAGGTTAATTCATTCCATACTGGAACTTTGACAAATTTTACAAAATATATTTCCATGTGTAAATAAGTATTTTCCATTTTCACAAGGAGAATCCTTTCCTGAAATGACATTCATACTGATCAATTCCATAAAGTGGCAATTTTGTCAGAATCACTTATTCAGTGATAAGGTTCAATTTTGTAACGATTTTCAGCTTATGGTGGTTTAGAATTACCTTGAACTAACCCTGAGGACGTAGATGGGTTAATTTTATTTTTGAATAAATCATAAAAGAGTGTGATCTTTATATAGTTGAATATGTCCTTTTCACAGAAAATGTTTACTTTCAGTAAAATGATTGTTTTTTGTGGTTGTGGTGGTGGTGGTTGTTGTTAAGGCAATAACTTCAAGGATAGGGCATTTTTGAATGCAAAAATATTTTGTGGAAACTACTTCCAAGTTAGTTGGCCATGGAATTATTTGAGAACCATGCATTATTTTTATACCAATTTCTCATTATAGCCAAAATTTAAGAATGTAGCTCATTTACAAATCAGAGATTCTATGCAGTTATGATTAGAAATTTGCTCTCCATGTACATCATATCTATGCATGTGTGACATGCATCATTTGATTTGATGTTTGCTTAACTAAAATGAAAAGTGATGGGTTGACATTATCAAAGTGAGCAGATTTTCTATAACCTTAAACTGAATGTCCCTGTGTATATACGGAAGATACAGCAAATGGAGAGTGCACAAAAGCAGCAGATGCTATCACACAGGGTTAGACCAATATTAACATTAAAATACAGTTGATTGGAGCAGATAAATCAATTACATGAGGATAATCACTTATATGAATATTTAATTATTTACTTATATTAATGTCATTTTCCTGGGGTCATTGAGACAATGTAACAGCCTGTTAATGAAAGAGTAACTATGGACTTTGTAAAATTAAAAAAGTAATTATACAATTTTTAAATAAATTGTTACAGATTTAAGAAGAATATAAAAAGCAAGTCATTTGATAATTGTACAACTAAGGGACAATAGCATCTTTTTTTATTTTTTATTTTTTTTGACAGAGAGAGAGAGAGAGAGAGAGAGAGAGAGAGAGAGAGAGAGAGATACAGAGACAGAGAGAGAACTGAACTGGGGGCAACTCCCCAGTTCAGCATATGGTTCTGCACGGGCTGGGGCAGGATTCAATCCTCGGTCCCCGGTGCTGCAAAGTGAGCGCTAAACCCACTGAGCCATCCCGGCTTCCCCAGCATCTTTAAAATAACAATATTAATTCTTAATGTATTTTATTTTACAATGTAAATTTTATTCCAAAGTGCTAAATCATGTTCAATATGCATTGATGCAATAAATATTTATTGTATCTTTTTTATATTTTTAGTGCATCCTCAGTGTGCCAGGCACCATGTTAGTGCTTTCTGTTGAAAAACAAACAAGATAAAGACAAGTTTTCTCTTCTGGAAATAGTGAAACCAGGTGTAAGAATACAAACATTGCTGGGTGGTAAGTAGAAGTGACAGTCACCATTTCAAATGGGTATTTTGCCACATCAACTGCATAGACACCTACACTGAATAAATATAATGATAATAGTTTATATATAAGCACTGCACTGAGCAAAGAAGTTTATATGATCTCATTTAATCATCATAGTATCTTATGAAGTATGTACAAAAATAGATCTGGGTTTTATGAGGACTGAATTTTACAGATGGTGAGGGTGAATATACATGGGTCTTTGCACAGGGATCCTTGAGGATTAATCTTTGTTAGTTCCATAATCTTCCTCTCACCGCTATTATTATACAATGTTTCAGATGAGAAAATCAAGATCTAAAAAGCCAATGTAAATTTTTAAATAAGCTTAAATCAGCATGAAAATTGGCAGACAGTGTAGACTGTTAGATAGAAGAACTTATACCACAGCCTTAACTAATCAAAGCCTTTGAATTCTGTGGGACAGGAATGATACCAGACTGGCCAATTTAGATGAATTGGCATTGGTGGAAAAGTGATTATTAAATATCCATCCCCAATGTTAATATTCATCTGTGAGCTTGAGAACATGCCTGGGGAACCAGGATGTTTGAATCTAGTGTCACTGGATTACTTAAAGTAGTTTAACTATTTTATGATGAAAAGTGCTCTGCAAATTAAGAGAGTCATGTTAGTTACATGATTTAATTCCCACCAGGAGTGCTTTGACAAACTAATTCATGCAACAATGTCACATATTTCGATAAAGTAGCTAAAAGTACTCTTTCAGGTGACTGATTTCGACTGTCATTATGCAGACAAAGGAAAATACTAGTGTCACTGGAATAAGTAAAGTAGGTTTTAAACTCTATTTATTTACTTTCCAAAACTAATATTTCCATGGTATTTACCTCTACTTCAGAGATTGGAAATGTTGATCAATAAAGAGGCAAGGTTTATGCCCAGAAAAGTGCACTGAGATTTATAGCTACCATGGAAGCATAATTAAAAACTATAAAGAAAGTCTCTTTTTAATTTTGAGGTTTGCCAACAGTGTTGGACGAGTATTGAAATTTCAGTTTAAAAATATGATATCTTTATATGCACATACAGAACTGTACTGAAATGAAATGAGTCTGAGAATGGCAATTTAGATTTATAAAAGCAGCTATGCTAGAAATGACCCACTCATTCCCTACTACTTGATAAAATTCAGTGTTTTTCCAAGGGGGGTTTCACAGCAACAGTCCAGTGGTGTAAAGGGGTACACTGTGGAGAGCGCTTTGAGCTTTCCCACTGAGTTGACGAAGAACACTGACGAGCATGACAGCATTGGCCATCATAGCTGTGTCCTACTAATCTCAGTAAAAGGAAGATATTAGCAGAGATCACCAAATAATCCATTTTAACCACCTGGAAGAACACAATATACTAAAGAGAAACCCAGAATTCGTTATGATGAACATTTTGTTTTCTTCTATAAGGGCCACATGTCCTAGACATGGTAGGTAGGTAGTATTACTTAGTGATACTATGTTCTTACTTCATAAACATTTTATCTACCTTCTCATTACCCCTGTTTAAATCTTATTATTCATTTTTAAACTCATATTCAATTGTTCTATGAATTTGAAAATTTGATGCTTTCTTCCATTGCTATAAGATTATTTAATTTCTCTGTCTCTGTCTGTCTGCCTGTCTGTCTGTCTCTCTCTCTCTCTCTCTCTCTCTCTCTCTATATATATATATATATATATATATATACATACATATATATATATATATATATATATATATGAGAGAAAGAGACTGAAAAAGAAAGAAAAATAGAGAAAAAGAAGAAGAAAAAGAAAAGAAGAACCAACTTTTGATAATATTATGAAAAAATACACTGGTCAGTCTGGAATCTTTCTGGTGATCTTTCCGCTAGATTGATGACTTTTAAGCACTACCCGCTCAAAATGAGAAAAGTCCTAAAGTGCCAAGGCAGATTATCTGCTGTAGTCTCACCCAGTTCTGCTATTTTAAGGTGGAACATTTATAGATGGCACTGAACTATTCTTTGGGCTTCACAAAACTTTGAGTTCACTACATTAATATTTATATCCTAAACAAGAATGCTTATAGATGATTTTGTTTTGTTGTTGCAGACAGAATAAATTAGAAATACTTAACAAAAGTCAAATGTAAAGGTATAGTCTCTAGAAATTTTTGACAATGTATAAAACAATAAGAATTTACTCTTTTTTTATTAATTGTTGAATTTATTGGGGTGACATCAGTGGGTAAAAATTACATAGGCTCCACATGTACAATCTACATTACATCGTCCATGTACTGCATTCTGTGCTCACCACCCAGACTCATTTCTCTTTCCATCATCATATATTTAATGCTCTCTTCCTCCTTCCCATAAAGAAAATTTATCAAAAATATATTTAAAAGATCAATGGATTATTTCAAACTTTCATAATAAAAAATATCTGTCTATATCACAGGCTTCTTTTAATTAAATTAGTTAAAGCATTATTTTAAACAAGAACATATGGATAGAAATGTGGAAAGAGAACTTGCATGTAATTCCTGAACTGTCAGGGTACAGAATGAAGCCTCTCAGGCAACTGAACATTGCAAAAACAAGAAAACTCATGGACGGGCTGGCTGGCATGTGCTCCTCAAGACGCCTGAAGGTACTGTTCTCAAATATCCTTTTCTCACCTCCTCCTCCTCTTCCCTAGACCAAATCTGTTAGTGCTGTGAAATGCCCAAACTTTCCATTTTTCAATATGTATCTGAAATGTCTTGTCAAAGACATTGCTTGATCAGTGAACATACACATTCTGAAAAGACAATATCTGAATTTAAAAGCTGCTCTGCAATTTAAAAAGTGTGTGCTCTAAGTCAATGGTCCCTAACATTTTTGGCACCAGGGACTGGCTTCCTGGAAGACAATTTTTCCATGGACAAGGGGCAGAGGTAGGATGAGGAGTGGGGGTGGGGGTGCCATGTGCATGCACAGTTCACAATAGGGCTCATGCTTCTATGAGAATCTAATGCTGCAGCTGATCTGACAGGAGACTGGGAGCAATGGGGGAGTGGCTGTAAACACAGATAAAACTTTGCTCCCTTCCTTGCCACCACTCACTTCCTGCTTTATGGCCCAGTTCCTGACAAACCTCAGTGTTTCCCTATATACAATAGCATGATGATCGTCCTCATATGATTGTGTGACTTGAGTGATATGTTACCAAAAGCACTTAACATAAGGATGATTTGGGGGAGATTTTAGAATGATATATGAGGCCTGTGCAGAGAGCACCCAACCATGAAACAGATCTCGTTAGAGTGACAATGCTGGATTTTTTCCAGACAGCACTCTTATGTTTATTTCTCCCTGAAATATTACCCTCTCTGAGACCTCCTTCTTTCAGGGACAGTCAGGAAGCATACTGCTCTGGAGAGAAAAGAACCTATCCCGCTCAGATCAAAGAGGGTATGGATTGGTGTTGAGTATCAATGCTGAATCCAGCAGCATATCAAGGTCCTAAAAACCAGGCCTGACCTCTGGAAAGTGCCTGTCTTACTCCTTTAATTGAACTTAACATATCAAACACTAAGCCTGCCTGATCAGATCATACAAATACAGACAAAATAGAAATTCCATCCCTTTTTGCCCTGGTTGCTCTCAGAAGAACTGAAGCAGAGATGAGGACATCTAGTGGCAAGACCTGTTTCTTGGCTGTTTCTTTGTTTCTTTTTTTCTTTTTTTTTTTTAAGATTTCTTTTTATTGTTTTTGACAGAGAGAGAGATACAGAGACAGAGAGAGAGAGAAGGAGGAGGGCCCAGAATAGTCTCCACAGCTGCACATCATTCATTTTCTTCCACATAGTTTCATTCCACAGGTGGGAGTGGGGCTGCACAGGGCAGGAACAGGGCCGGGGTCTCACCCCGGTGAGAATTGAACTGGAGGCACTCCCCAGTTCAGCATATGGGTCCACACAGGCCCAGGCCAGGATTCAATCCTCAGTCCCCAGGGTTGCAAAGTGAGCGCTTAACCCACTGAGTCATCCGGCTTCCCTTGGTTGTTTCTTGACTGTGCTAGAGAGAGGTGGGGAATTAGAATAGAGAGAATCCTTAAAGTAAAGAGTGTATTCCCTTATTTCCTGTAGTTGGAAGAGAATAACCTTATAGTCCCTCTCCTCTTTCTAGCCCACTGGCCAGAGTAGCTGCAATGCAGTAAACACAGTTGAAGTTAATGTGGGTAGCAAGAGAGAATGCCTGAGCAGGTATCACCCCGCAGCCCCTGAAAGTGTTATAAGGTGAAGGTGCACAAAGTCCCTCTATGTCCTCAGGAATGCAGCAGGAGAGGGAAAAGGCATACTCAGAAATTGGATTTGAGTCTGACTTGGAAGCCTATAGAAAGGGTCACCAAGGAAGTGGGAGATAGGGAAAGCTGGGATGGCTCAGCGGGTAAAGCGCTCGCTTTGAAGCCCCAGCGACCGACCCAGGATTGAATCCCGGCCCCGGCCCATGCACCCACATGCTGAACTGGGGTGTGCCCCCAGTTTAGTTCTTGCCAGGACTTATGTGGGAGGCTCCTGGCCCAGTTCCTGCCCTGCGCAGCCCTGTGCCCACCTGTGGAGTGAAACTATATGGAAAACTAATGTCAACTATGGAGACTGCTCTGGGCCCTCCCCCTTCTCTCTGTCTCTCTCTGTCTCTGTTTCTCTCTGTCAAAAATCAATCAAATAAATCTTTAAAAAAAAAAAAGTGGCTGGGGAAGCCGGGATGGCTCAGTGGGTTGGGCGCTCACTTTGCAGCGCCAGGGACCGAGGATCGAATCCCGGCCCCGGCCAGTGGGGAACCATATGCTGAACTGGGAGCTCCCCTAGTTCAGTTCTCTCTCTGTCTCTGTATCTCTGTATCTCTCTCTCTCTCTCTCTCTCTCTCTCTCTCTCCTCTGTCAAAATAAATAAATAAATAAAATATATATTAAAAAAAAAGTGGGAGATTGACTCTAGCTGAAAGTCATTCAGTCTGAAACTTGAATGAAGTCATGACAAGTAGACTTACAGTAATGTGCAATAAAACTGAGAATTAGGGTGGGGCCCAGGTATCAAGGGGAGCCAACTTAAGCATCCTGGAATCATTTTCTAGGACTAGGAAATCAGCCACTTATCATGCTGGCAGACTTGTTTAGCTAGTGCCAGAGGAAATATCAGAGACAAGCCTAGACCAACAGCACTTCAACTGATAACAGCCAGTGCCCATCCATGAACCAGACCAATCACTCATTAGGGTCAGCATGAGGTCACAGATCTATCTCCCCGATATTCTCCTAGCAATTCGGTCACATAGAGAGGAGAAGGAGAAGGAGGGGGGTTGGATCTGAGAGTGCAATGCTAAATGATTCAATGTAATGGGTATTACTTGATCAAACAAGATTTAGGCTTCCACACATGCTCTGTACAGAAAAGAAGGGCTTGCAAATGAAATTAAATCATTTAAGGAAAGTCTGAGTATACTGTTAATACAGTTTCTCCCCACTGCTATAGACTATACTTATATAATAATTCAAATATTCCTCACAATAAACTTATCATAAAAATATGGGTATTTTTCCCATTAACTATTGCATGATAGACAGAAGTCTAATGTTTATCAGAGAACATTAGGTTAAGGATAAGAGAGCCAAGTTCACTGTTGCATTGTGAATGGGTTGGGGGAAGGTAAGTAAGCCTGCTTCAATTTTATTTTTCATGGTAATGTATCACTTGCTTAACCCTGGACAACCATCTCACTTCCATTAAATTATGTTCGAAGATAAGAAGTCTAAATGATCAAGAGCTAATAGACTATCTTTATGTAAAACTAGGCCATCCACATTTTGGTTCAATAGAGGCTCACAGCACATAAAAGAAAAAGTGAAATTTAAATGTTGCTTTGAGAGAAAAGAAAGAAAAACAAAGTGCATTTTCATGGGTAGATTTAGATATAGTCCTTACTAACATGAACAAATTTTACCTAGTATATAGTAATTCTAGAACCCATTTCACCAAACAACATAAAAGAAAATTTACTAATTGATCTTACTATAAAAGCTTCATGCATCTACTTTATGTAAAGTTGCTTCAAAATTAAGTAGTTACTCTGCATGAAGGTGACTTTCATTTAGATACTTGAAAAAATACAGGTTTAAGTTGGAATCATTTTCCCCAGGCACTTATGAAGGAGGTGTAATTATCTACCTTTCAAGTATCAATTCCTAAATCATTCATTTCCTTGATGTAAAATCAGTGATCATCACCTGTCAAAAATGGGTAAGTTCTTGCTTTTTTTGTGAAGGTGACATTGATCTTTTAATGCTGTATTTTTAATGTTCTCATTTTTGCTTTATAAGTTTCTATGTAGGCTTTATTTTTTACTAGTCCATATTTCAGTAACAGCATTGTACCTAGGTTTATGTCTTGATGGGTGTATACTAACTTTTACAGAAAAGTTTAATTGGTATTACTTTAAAATATTACAGTTCCATAAAGGTACTTTGCCCAAACACTGGCAGAAACTTAAATAGCTATGCTGGAGCAGCCTGGTCATTTCAGGATTAGGGGTCAAATATATAAAAAAAAAACATACTGTAAGTTAGAGACAAAACCTTAGAATTTATAAACTATTTATTCTAAACTAATAGTATTAATCAAGAAATATTTCAAAGTTATAGAACTGCTAATAAGGGAAGAATTTTCAGGGATATAAATATATACTTACATAATAGATGTAAATATATATCTTGTATGTTCAGAACTGTGGTAAATTCTCAGCTATATAAAGACAAAGATGGGAAGCTGGGATGGCTCAGTGGGTTAAGCACTTGCCTCGCAGCCCCAGGGTCCAAGGATCGAGTCCTGGCCCCAGCCCTTGCAACCCATATACTGAACTGGGGTGTGCTTCCCATGTGGGAGGGCCCTGGCTTATGGGAGAGTGCCTCTCATGCGGGACACCCCCACACTCCAACTTGGTTCCCGCCCTGCGCGGCCCCCATCCACCTGTGTGAAATGAAACTGTCAAAAACTGATGATGCACAACTATGAAGGCTGCTCTTGGCCCTTCTCCTTCTCTCTCTATCTCTGTCTCTCTGTCTCTCTCTCTGTCAAAAACAATAAAATAAATCTTAAAAAAAGACAAAGATAATTTTAAGTTTATCAATAAAGTATATTAAAATTACTAGTAACAGAATGACTATAAAATAACAATAATTTGTCTTTATATGCTTTTTTTTTTCCTGTTTGTGGAACAAGAAAATCATCAGATTTATATATTGAAATTTGCTACTATGCCATGCCATAATACTCATTCATCTACATTAAGATTCTGAAAAGAAATAATTTTTAAATCAAAATAATATTTTAAAAATAAAATTATGGGGAAGCCGGGATGGCTCAGTGGGTTAAGCGCTCACTTTGCAGCGCCGGGGGACTGAGGATCGAATCCCGGCCCCGGCCCGTGCGGAACCATATGCTGAACTGGGAGCTTCCCCAGTTCAGTTCTCTCTCTGCCTCTGTATCTCTCTCTCTCTCTCCTCTGTCAAAATAAATAAATAAGTAAAAATATATTAAAAAATAAATAAAATAAAATAAAATTATACTTTAATATACAGATTGTTTTTCTTTAAAATATACCCTGATAGAATACCTTCAATAAATAAACGACATTATACAAATAAAATTCAGAGGATGTGGTGATTTAAGTTTGTCATCAACTTAATTTGTGTGAATCACGTAGAACACATATCACTGGGGGTCAGCTAGAAGCAAATGACTTTTGAGGTCACTACCATATTCTATGAATTTGTACCCTTTTGTTTTTTCTATTGTTTGTTTTCATTCATTTTGTTTCTGTGGTAAGAATGCTTAACATAAAATTTACTCTCGACATATTTTAAGTGTATAAAACTTTATTGTTAACTATAGGTATTATGTTATACATTAGATATCTAAAAACTTTTGGAAGTGATAGATGTTTATTACCTTTACTGTGGTGATGGTATCACTCACTGCTGTATGCATGTGTGTGTGTGTGTGTGTGTGTGTGTATGTGTGTGACATATATATATATATATATATATATATATATATAATTATATATATAATTTGATGAGTTTGGATATATATATATATCCAAACTCATCAAATTGTATACATCAAATCTGTACAGACTTTGTATATGAATTATACTTTAATAAAGTTGCAAAAAAGACTCCATGAATGACTTGACTTACTAAATGGATGGTGAAAGATTTAGCATTTACCAACGTTCCCAAGGATGCTAAACGCAACATTTGTGAAATTGGGCCATTTGGGAGCCTGATGCTTCTCTGTCTTAAAATGTTGAATTTTCCAAATAGGCACAGAACATTTGGTCCAGGTTTTTACTCTACCTTTAGACAATGGACTAGTTAGGTTTGAAGTGAAAGTTGTTATTGAACAAGAATAGGATAATTCAGGAGGGCTGAAGTCAGGGAGAAACCCACGGTGAGGGGAGAGATCCATGAGACCCAGTAAGAGCCCAGGAGAATCATGTTGGGGTGGCACAGGTGCAGAGCTGTGGGAGAAGTAGCTTACATTCCTCTATTACACCAGTTCTGACTGTGACTCATCGAAGACCGAGGGAGGCTGAAGCCATTTCTATTTCTACTCTAAGGCTAGCTCTGCACTCCCCAATATATGGCTCATTTCCAGGTATTCAAATAGTGATGGTGTCCCCTGCAGAAAGAGGCATCAAAGGGGCTAAAGCGTGAGGATTCCATTATGAAGCCCTTAATTCTTCACTTTGGAGATGATATATCCAAGCAATATAAACAACTTGAAGGTGGCTAATCCTTGCCTACATTATATAGAATCTTTGTCATGACTGATCTCTTCAGAAACTCTTAGCCTGGGCGCCTCAAAATCTCAATAGTGTTTTATCTTAGATATGTTAAGAACATGTACATAGACTGAGGTACTCTCTAAAGAACTGCCCTACAATAACAAACATAACGTTTGAAATTCCTGTTTATTAAGAAATGAAACATGGGGAAGCCGGGATGGCTCAGTGGGTTAAGCGCTCACTTTGCAGCCCTGGGGGCTGAGGATCGAGTCCCAGCCCCGGCCCGTGTGGACCCATGGGCTGAACTGGGGAGTTCCCCCAGTTCAGTTCTCTCTCTGTCTCTGTATCTCTCTCTTTCTCTGTCAAAAACAATAAAATAAAAAAATAAAAAAATAAATAAATCTTAAAGAAAAAGAAATGAAATACAAGGTGTCAAGGACAAAGACAAATTTCAAGCATAATGGCTGTGTCCCACCCAACCCTGTCCTGGAGTTTCATGGTTTTGGGGTGAGTGAATACCGGTAGCTTAATCTTCCTGAGTCATCAATTCTTAGTCTCCTTCAAAAACTTGGCGATGGTCCTGGCAAATTTCATTTATGACATGGATTTTTTTTTTTTTTTTGAGACAATGAGTATTCAGAAAATAAAAAGGGGCAACCATCATCTCATTACATAAGTGGTTTTTGTCTTTTTTTTTCTTTCCAGTAATACTTATTAATCTATTAATCAGCAACAAATCAAAGGGTAAGGACATGCCATTTCTTCATTAATTAGTCATAGGAACAAGCAATACTAATCATTCTAACTTCAAATATAAATAGTCTTTTTATTTTTCTTCATAGAAGTATAGAAATTATGTTTTACAATATCTTCTCACTGAACGAAAATTTATCTATTGAGCATTAAGTGTAAGATTGAAATATTGTGAAGTGTATAATCAGAAATAACTTTTATGGGGAGCCAGGATGGCTCAGAGGGTTAAGCACTCAATTTGTAGCCCCGGGGACCGAGGATCAAATCACAGCCCCAGTCCATGTGGACCCATATGCTGAATTGGGGTGTGTTTCCCATGTGGGAGGCCTCCAGTTTGGTTCTGGCCCCCCGGTTTGACCTTGGGCTCAAAGGGGCGTGCCTCCCACGTGTGAAGCCCCCAGCCCAGTTCCTGCCGTGTGTGGTCCCCGTCCACCTATGTGGAATGAAACTATGTCAAAAGCTGATGACGTAGAACTATGGAGACTACTCTGGGCTCTCCCTCTTCTGTCTGTCTCTCTCTGTCTCTGTCACAATAAAATAAATTTAAAAAAAAAAGAAATAACTTTTAATGCAAACTATTTTGACAGTAACTTGAGAGAACTGCTTTGTCAACAGTTTTCTATTTGTTTATTTGGTTTTAGTACACCCAGGTTATATAATGCCAGCTACCTATGCCTCCAAATTGCTCTACTAAATTGAGAAATAGTAATGTTAAGAACAGATTTTAGGAACTGAAAAAAAAGTCTTATTTGCTTATTGAATTTTGGTAACTTTTCCTATGTTAAAACACTGTTTTGCTTATTGAATTTTGGTAACTTTTCCTATGTTAAAACACTGTTTTTTGGGGAAGCCGGGATGGCTCAGTGGGTTAAGTGCTCACTTTGCAGCGCCGGGGACCGAGGATCAAATCCCGGCCCCGGCCTGTGCGGAACCATGTGCTGAACTGGGAGCTCCCCTGTTCAGTTCTCTCTCTGTCTCTGTATCTCTCTCTCTCTGTCAAAAATAAATAAATAAAAATAAATAAAAATATATAAAAAATATATATATAAAAAAAAAAAGGGGAAGCCGGGATGGCTCAGTGGGTTAGGCACTCACTTTGCAGCGCCAGGGACCGAGGATCGAATCCCGGCCCCGGCCCGTGCGGAACCATATGCTGAACTGGGAGCTCCCCTAGTTCAGTTCTCTCTCTGTCTCTGTATCTCTCTCTCTCTCTCTCCCCTCTGTCAAAATAAATAAATAAAAATAAAAAAAAATTAAAAAAAAACACTGTTTTTCTATTATTCATGCAACCATTCATTTATACATTGGTAATTCATCACATATTTATTTGGCAATCACTTTGTGCCTAGCACTGTGCTAGTCGCTATATTTATTTTATAACGTTGTGCAAAGTATCGGCTGTTGTGATCATTGTCTACACTTTAATAATTTTCAATATGAAAATAACTACTTCTATTTCTTTTAAGATTTTACTGTTTTTGACAGAGACAGAAGGAGACAGACAGAAGGGGGAGTGCCCAGAGCAGCCCCCATAGTTGCACATCATCACTTTTTGACATGGTTTCATTCCACATAGGTGGGTGGGGGCCATGCATGCAGGAACCTGGCTGTGAGCCCCTGCATGGGAGGCACACCCCCTGAAGCCGGGGGCTGAACCAGGGGAGCGAGAGCTGAACTGGTGGCCCCCCCACATAGGAAGTACACCACAGTTCATCATATGTGTCCACACAAGCTGGGGTTGGGATTTGATCCTTGGTCTCTGGGGCTGCAAAGCAAGTACTTAACCCACTGAGTTTCCCCAACTTCTATTTCTTGATTCTGAATAGTTTTGATGGTTTCAATTACCCATGCTTGTCTGTGATCTCTGACTTGTCAGTTACCAATTAAATAAAAACAGTCCTGTTCACTAAAATACATCTTTTCTTTCTTTCTTTCTTTTTTTTATTGTTTTTGACAGAGAGAGAGAGAGAGATACAGAGTCAGAAACAGAGAGAAGGGGGAGGGCCCAGAACAGTCTCCATAGTTGAACATCATTGGTTTTTCCACATAGTTTCATTCCACAGGTGGGCACGGGGCTGCACAGGGCAGCAAATGGGCCGGGGTCTCGCCCCGGTGAGAACTGAACTGGGGGCACTCCCCAGTTCAGCTTATGGGTCCAAACGGGCCAGGGCCGGGATTCGATCCTCGGTCTCTAGGGCTGCAAAGTGAGCGCTTAACCCACTGAGCCATCCCGGCTTCCCCCAAAATACATCTTTTCCTTTTTTTTTTTTTTCTTATTATTATTATATTTTATTTTTAAATTTAATGGGGTGACATTGGTTGGTAACAAAACAAGTCCACATCACATCACCCATGCATCGCATTATGTGCCCACCTCCCAGAATCAGGTCCCCCTCCACCACCATACATCTGATGCCCACTCCCACCTTCCCCCACAACTCTCCCTCCCCTCTTCTCCCCCTTCTCCAGGTAACCACCAAACTATTGAGTGTGTCCATAATGCTGATGCCCTCTCCCACCTCCCCTCCCTCTCTCCCTCCTCCCTCCTCCCCTTCCCTCAGGCAATCACCAAGTTATTGGGTGTGTCCATAGGTCTCT
>PVKE010032597.1:0-18388 GCA_004027555.1 Craseonycteris thonglongyai
CTTCTTAGCCTAAACCTAAACTTTTGTACACAGGACTCTTTTACTTTGTTCCAAACAGAACAAAGCTGTATTTAAATTTTATCCGAACTCTACCCTTTTACCAAATCCTGTTCTAGCCTCTGTCTTCCTTTATTTGGTGAGGCGTGCTATGTTTTTTTGGGGGGAGGTATTCGTCCTCACTGTGACGAGTTAATAATCTCTAAACTCTTTGGGCTCTAAATTGTTTCTGTTTGGTCTTTGGCTGTTGCGATTGGTTTACAGGTTGGAAAATGCTGGACAAGAAGAAGAACATGAGTTCTGAAGACAATACACTTCTTGTGGAATGAAATGGCTGGACAAGGGATCATGGAAAGGGAATTTGACCTGGATCCTAATAGGGCATATTGAATTTTTGTACACAGAGATACTAGAGGTAGCATTTAAGTAAGGCCAACAGTGTGAATAAGGGCAAAATGGTAGGACAATTTTCAGCAATCCCTATAAATTGACCTTCACATGTAGCTCCACTCACCACATCTACTTCCACGCCAACCCAGCCCTGTCTGGAATAAGGCAGTACTTCTCGAACTTAGTTTCCTACTTTGACTTGTTCCCACTTACAGTCTATAAACAACTCCGTATATAATTTACTTGAATGATAGTTCTATGTATTATTTCTCTTCTTTGTAGAGGTTCCCAGTAACTTTCGCTATGCTTAAAATTCAAAGTCCTTCCACCGCCTCTCTGGACTTACTGTACATAGCCCAGGATTTCAACTTCTAAAATCTCATTCACTACCACTCTGTTTACTTTAAGTTCCTTATGGTTCAACCACACCAGCATTCTTCCTGGTTTTCCATCAGCCCAAGAGACTTTGCATTTATTTATTTATTTTCTCTGCTGGTAGAAAGGAGGAAAGGAGAAGGGTGAGAGTAGAAGTTAAAGTGACTATATCACAAATATATATTAATATGTGTATAAAAATATGCATGTCACCAAAGGCATTAAGTATAAGAATGGAGATTTGACTGTGACAATCTTTTTTTATGTAGACATAAATATATTGTCCTACAAAGTTATCTAGGATGCCTTTTTTATTTTTAAAAGAAAAAATGTTCATTTAAACAAGGAGATTCTCAGAGCACATTCGTTTGACTCCTGATAGCACTAGAGGTGTTGCTGTTTAGTGACTCAAGTTCTCTTTATATTCCCTCCCTTCTTACCGGTCTTCATTTAAATGACCTTAAAAGGGCAAAATCATGATCTAATGCCAAAGCCTTGTTATGGTAGTGTAGATGTTGTATAATGATGGGATTGAGATGAATACACACACAGTTGTCTGTGCACAATTGTTATTTCTACAAATGATGTATTAGACTTTTACTGCCAAACTCATGGAAAGTCCATAAATTTGCATATATTTTTACTGATATGACTTAATTAAGAAGTGAATTGAATTTTATTAAAATCTATGTTTCTGGGGGCCTCTTCTCTTACTGTATACTTATCTGACCATCTCTCATGACTCACTGAAGAGTTTGTCTCTACAAGCTGTTATATTGCACATTTTAACTCCAATCTTCTGACTACTTTCAACTGCTTCTATAATTTTTCTTCCTTTGCGGGTTAGTAGCATGTCATACCACCATAAATAATGGTATCTCACATCTACTACCACACCAAGCTTCCACATACATTACTATATATTTAGATGAATGATCTATTCTAGTATGGTATTTTGAACTGAATGTTTGCATTGGCCTAAAATTCATATGTTTAAGCCCTATTCTCCAATATGATAGTATTTGGGGGTGGAGCCTTTGGGAGGTAATTAGGGTTGTATTAGATCATGAGGGTAGGGCTCTTATGAGGAAGTTAGTGTTTTTATAAGATAAGACCAGGTAGGAGAAAATTTCCAAGGGCTCTGTAAGTATTGTATTATGGAAGCCTGAGGGCTAAGGCAGATAGGGACATGTTTGTATCTGTGGATGTGACTAAGTGTTATCTTGGTTTTTATTAGTATTCATTCTGTAACTTTGAACATTCCCACTTTCATGGACTCCGTTCTGATACCTGTCAATTTAGAAATTTCAAGTCTGTCAGTATTTATAATTGTTATTGCATGTCTTAATTTCTAGCGTTTCTTGTTCTAAAAAATGATGCTCACTCATTCCCTTTTTAATGTTTTTATTCTGATCAGCATAGAGTTTATAAATGAGTCTATTTAAAATCTAAGCAAACTGTAACCCTGCATCATCATGTTTGCTTTTATATGGATATAAAGAATGAAGGATTATTATTTTACTATAATGGCAGTAACAATTCATAGAAAAACTCATGCTGGCTTTCATGAACTAATTCTTTCCCTTGCATCCAGTGCACTAGTAAATACTTTCAGATTTTAACTATGTGCTATAGTATAAAAGTCTATATATTACTTTTGAAATTGTATCTAGTTTGGTTATAGTAAATTTAATTTTTCCTAGTTTCAGTGCCATTATATTTATCATTATAAATAAAGATTTATTAAGGATCAACAAGTAATAGAAATACCACAGGTATTGTTTTTAGAATAATTATATTTTCTCATATATAATCAACTTATTTATACCTTACACTAAGATTTGTCTAAAATAATTGGCAGTTGAAATAGGATGTATAGTAATAAAATAAAATGAAGTCATACTTATCACCAGAATTTACCTGCAATTTGCAGTTCTGCCTGAGAGTAACATAGAATATGTTCACAACGAGAGAGAAAAGTCAAATCATTACCTGAAAACAGATTGCTAGATTTCAGATTCAATGATATAAGCCTATTTTAAATTTGTACTTAAATGAGGCATAGAGATCCTGCCCTGAATTCCTTCTGTTTTCTGAAAATATTATTTATTTTTTTCAGGCAGTGTTGCTTTTCCTTTACCATACACAACTGGACACTGTGACCAAATGATAATCCAGCATTTTCTTTAGATAGTCTCTTTAATAAGAAAGATTATCTTTCATAATAACTTCTTAGAATTGTGAAGAACTTCAGGGATTTTTCAGTCATAGCTTTATGCATTTAAAAATATATTCAATAACATTGATTTTTTTGTGGTACATAATTTAATGGCTTTCAACAAATTCATATATTTATGTATTCATAGTCAAGATAAAGAGCAAGTATGACACCAAAAGAATTTCTGTTTTCCTTTTGTAATCAACCTTATCCCACATGCCCAGTTCCTGGTAACCAGTGATCTGTCCCGTGTCCCTATAGTTTTGCTTTTTCTGAAGTGTCATAAGTTAAATCAAAAAATATGTAGTCTTTTATTTAGCAAAATGCATTTTAGGGTAGGTAGAAGATCTGGTACTCTGTCTGAGATATAGAAGGTATGAAACTTTGAGTAATTGCAATCTGTTTGGTGTATCTTGAGCATTAAGTGCATATACATGCTATAACCATTTGTAAGGCAAAAGACTGGATAACAGGAGGCTGAATCACGAAGGATAATATTAAGTTGTTTTGTATTTATCCTATAATTACTTGAGAGTTATTGAATACTTTCAAGCAGAAGAATAAAACGGTCATATTTGTTTTAGAAGAACTGTATATTGGTAGCAGAAAGAATAGCCATGAATAGTTTGAGAACAAAAGCTTTGAGGAGGAAATCAGGTAAAACAGTGGAAAGATATTGAGGGCCTAGAGGAAGACCACAGTGGCGAGAATAAAGAGAATGGACTCAACACATATTTAGGAATTAATGATGAGTTTTATTTTATTTTATTTTTTTGCGCAATAGAATATAAAATACCTCCTCTTTTATTTGCTAAGGAGCTAGATAGGGATGATATCTTTCATTGGAAATGAGGATACTTTAGGAAGGCCTTGCAAGATGGGAAACTATATGGATATAGAGAGTCTAGAAACAAAAATTATGTTGTTTACAGAAAAATCTAAGTGTAATTGGTTTACAAAGGAAAATCATTTTTAAATTTACTATTTTTCACAGTAATGAGTCTCCAGCTCTTTTGAAAAGCATGATAATTATCTAAGAGGAGGGTAAAATTCAAGAGTTTGGCATCTGATATTTTTTGCACAAATGAGCTAGGCCATTTCTCCAGTCATTCATCTCTGCTTCATCTTAGTTTCTGAAATGATGACAGAAATTTGACAAAACATTGAAATAACAAGAGAAGACTTGGGAGGAGGAGGTCTTTGGTCTTGTATGACATCAAGAATGGTTAGCACATAATGTATGTAACTGGCAAAGTTGTGCATGTCAGAAATGGATTAGAAGCTGAGATCAAATGCATTCAAATCTCTGAAATTAAACTTTTGCAAACCCCAAATAACAGACAAACAAATGATTTTTCTCCTTCATTTTTTTTTAAATATTTTATTTATTTATTTATTTATTTTTGACAGAGAGAGAGAGAGAGAGAGAGAGAGAGAGAGAGAGAGAGAGATACAGAGACAGAGACAGAGAGAGAGAGAGGGAGAGAGAACTGGACTGGGGGAACTCCCAGTTCAGCACATGGTTCCGCACGGGCCGGGGACGGGATTTGATCCTCAGTCCCCAGCACTGCAAAGTGAGCGCTTAACCCACTGAGCCATCCCGGCTTCCCCTCCTTCTTTTCAGTCATTTATTTGTTCTATTTCTGCCCTTGCCCCACCCTTGCATTTCTTCTGACCCTTTTGCCATTTGTTTAGTGTTATCCTTGTTATCATTGCTGCATAATTTATGATTCCAAAAGCAGTGCCTTCCAGCAGCCATTGTGTAATGTCATAATTTTCTCACAATTTTGAGCTCTTTTGTGGAACTGCACTTAGAAATGATGTCCTTCATTGGCTGGAACATTTGCGTGGCAGGACATTTAGACTATGACTTTAACGTTAATCTACATCTTCTGCTTTTGATCACTAATAAAGATATGTTGAACTTCATATTGCACTAATTATGTCTGAAAACCACTTGGAGAAAGTATTACAGAACTATTTATTACATCAAAAATAAGCCTTCACTTTTATGACCTTTAAGCTAATTCTTCCACTTCTTTCTTTTTGTTTGAATTTTCTTTCTTTTTCTTTCTTTTTTTATTGTTAAATTTATTAGGGTTACATTGGTTAGTAAAAATTACATAGGTTCCAGGTGTACAATTCCACAGTACGTTGTCTATGTGTTACAGTATGTGTTCACCACCCAGAGTCAGCTTTGTTTCCATCACCATATATTTAACTCCCCCTCCCCCTTCTCCTATCTTCTTCTCTCAGGTAACCCCATTACTCTCAGGTAACCACTAAATTATTGACTATTTTCATTGATAACTTCTGTAGCGGCTTAAAATTAGTGGGCAAGAATAGCTTCTAGTTGCTATATACTCTTATTTGGATAATTGAAGAATCTACGAAACTAAATTAGTGAAATAGTGAATAGTAAATAGTGAAATAACACTATGTTGTTATTTCAGGCTTCTGTTGTTAAAAGCTGATAATTTAAATACACATATAAAACAAGCAGATTTGTTATATGTATTATTTAATAATTATGTGAATTTAATAGTCCTATAATCAGGATGAAAAGCATTATGAGGAAAATGCATGGATCCAATTTGACTTATAATTCTGATAGAAATGATATGTGATTAGAGATATTTAAAATTTTCCACTTTGTACTTTCCCATGACCTCGTGACTTGCATATCTGTTGCATGATGGGGTAGAATGGGATTTCTAGGAGGAAGGAGGCTTTCTGACCTGGGCAGGGGCTAGGAATTGGAAGCAGGTACATCTTTGGTTAATTTGGCCTTGAAGAATATAAAAATAGAGAATATGAGGGTCTTTAGTGTCAAAGTCTTGGCCAAGAGACTAAGAGGGGAAATTTCTTAGTGAAGGGCAATGTGGATATTTGTTGAAGTTATTAGGTAAGAGGTGAGACGATTGGAAAGAAAGCCCTCACAACGTGGAAGGTGAGTGTTTTCCCTCTTATTTGAAAGAGGCATCAGAATAAGTATATGGAGTGAGAAAAATGGTAAGTGATGCAAAGATGTTTGGGGATTTGACGGCGGTTTTAATGTCTCCTTCTAAGTTCTGTATTTAACTTCTCCCCACCCCCATTTTTAAGTAAAGGTCACCAGTGAAGACTTATGGAGGGCTGTTTTCTTTTGTCCTTGACATTTCTCTGTGGCCCATGATGCAGATGGGAAGAGGGAAGGAAATACCGGTAAAGGCGAATCTTAGGAAGACCACCAGAAGAAACATGCTTGGGGGTGTTTAAAATGGGTGGTCAGAAGAGAACCAAAAGGAAAACTCGATGGTTCAACCATAGTGCTTACAGCAGAATTGCAAGAGGGCTAGTGCTCCATTTAGACAAAAACTTATTCATTCTCACTTCCTTTCTTCATTTGTTACTAAATGTTTCATATGGAAATGTACCTACATCAGGGAGCAGTGTTTAGAATATCTTGTGTTTGATGAAATGAGATGAAAGTGAGAACTTCTTTAAAAGGAGGGCAGAAACGAGTATCTACTTTGTAATAAGAGGTTGATTTAATCTTATGGTTCAAGGAAACAAGTCTATGAAGACAGTGTTCTTGCCTTCATCACTGCACTACCTGATTATAATAACATGGTCTGATTACTTGTCTGTGCCCACCCCTAAAATGAGCTCTTTGAAGGTAGGAGCAGTTATATGAATTTGTATTCTCTGTGCCTACCATGGTATCATGCACAACATAATAAATGTTTGTGTCAGTAAAAATGTACCCTACCTCCTTACTAGTCTGGAGAGTGAGAGTGTAAGATATCCATCATAGGATTTGCTTTTATTTTATGTGGACAGTATATATCCTGGGGAGAAAAAAATGATTTTTTGTTGGTCTCCCGTGGTTGGTTCTATTGGTCCTTTTCTTTGAACATTCTACAGCCTCAAAGAACTCTACAGAGATATAAATCCCCCCTGTAAACTCAATTCTAACTGGATCTTAAGCTGATCTGGATTGGGTGGGAAAGATATTAGCAGCTATAATACATTAGCCCCAATTAGAATTGTCTAGAGTTACATGTGTTGCTTTAGAATTGATATGCTGTGAGTGACCTTGAAGTGTAAGTTTATCAGGAGTAACGGGAAAGAGGGTTATTTTCCAGAAATTTATATTTTAAAGACTCATTTTTTGCATGTCTGTTAGTTCTCTGGTATGAAAGCTTTGGGTATTTTAGGTTATATAGGGATTTCCTATGGTACAAGTATTTTAAACTACATATAGTTGAAGAGTATTTTTCTGCTGCATTGCAGAATTGAGAGCTCTTTATTTAGAAACCTTAAATACATGGTTGAAGCTATATATTGAGGAATAAGAAATAATTTAAAAACATGGCCCTCATATCCTTCAAAATCAAAATGTCTACCAGACACTTGATTACTAAGTTGTCCGTTTGGGAACCACACATGAAGTTGAAGCTGTCAAAAACACACAACGCTCTTTAATAATAGCACAGAGCACTAAATTTCAAATCAGCCATTAACAGCTAATTACAGTATCATTGAGTTGTTACATATTTTATTAATCTGTTGGAGGTAAACTTTGAACATGGTTTGGGGCAGGATTTGAGTTAAGAAGTGGAGCAACTGCTAGCTTGTTCCTTCAGTGACACTTGTAAATGCTTTCTTTATGGTCACTTTTAGTTTAAATTTATGTGGCTTACTTAACTGTCAAACAAGCTCAGCAGTGCATTTAATTAATAAAAAATTAATAAAAACCTTGGGCTGGCACATACCACTTGTTTACAATATATATAATTCACTGGGAAGGCATCCATCAAGTAAGGGCCTTGGCATGGGACTGGTGGCACTATAAGTAGGCTTGATTCTCTTCTTTCCAGTTATTGAAAGTGCAAGGCTGGGAAAAATTCACATAAAACAGATTTAATGAATCTTTGGGGGAAGTTTTACAGAATAGGGTACTTGAGTCATAAATATCATATGTTAGAATCTATGTGGCACAAATTATTTAGGATTGGAAATGGCTATAATTTCATTTTATAATAAAAAAAAAGTGCTCAAGTGTTTAAGTCAGGAATCTAATTCCAGGAAAAATTCCTTGTTCTTTTTAGAGACTTGTTATTAACTAGGTTCAAGTTTGAGCAATCACTTTAGGACTTCAGAAAACTAATTTACTTCTCTCCTAAATAGAGGTGAAAATGGCAACCTCATCCCTGAATGTAGGGCATAATTACTTATTTTCTAAAACTTTCTAATAAATGAATATTATTTCCATATCCATTTTTGTATATAATACTTCTCTGATCCTGATAATCTTGGTTATAAAAGATGGTAGAAACATTAAAAAATTCACTTCAAAGAAATGCTTAATTTCTGGACAAATAATGGTTTCCCAACATTCAAAAAGCTGTGGCAATATCATTGGTCTCCTGTGATTTTATTACTCTTATTTTCTTGCTCAAATCTTTCCTCACTTTCACTGTTATTTTTACAAGGCATAGTGACAGGTAAGGGAGGAAGATGAGCTACTGTTCCTGTAAGTTCCATGGGGACAGGCACTCAGTTTTGCTCAACACCATTTTCAAAGCACATACAAAAGGCTTTGACATTTAGGTAGAAGTCCAAAATGTGTGTTTTAAAAATGAAAAAAGGAATGATTTCTACCTTGAATTTTTTTTGTTGTTGTTCTTTTTTTTCCTAGTGGAGTTTTAGAATAGTCACCTATAAGCATAATATACAGAATTGATTGCTATGGTGGTTAATACTGTGTGTCAACTTGACTGGCCTTGAAGGATGCCCATCTATCTGGTAAAACACTATTTCTGAGTATGTTTGCAAGGATATTTCTGGAAGAGATTAGCATTGGATTCAGTAGATTGAATAGAAAGAACTACGCATAACAATGTAAGTGGGCACCATCTAGTCCTTTGGGGGTCCAAATACAATAAAAAGGAGAAGGAAAGGTAAATTTCCTCTTTCTCTGGTTGAGCTGGGACATCCATCTTTTCCTATTCTTGGCAATCAGAGCTACTGGTTCTTTTGCATTTAGGTTCTGCGACTTATACTAGTGAGTGGTTCCTCCAGTTCTTAAGCCTTTGACCTCATATTAGGAGTTACACCATCAGCTTCTCTGTTTCCCAGGTCTTCGGACTCTGAATTACACCACCAGCTTCCGTGGTTCTTTAATAAGCAGGCAGCATACAGTGGGACTCCTTGGCTTCCATAACCATTTGAACCAATTTCTATAATAAATGTCTGTCTGTCTCAGTTGTGCGTCATCTCTGGAGAATGCTGACTAATAGTTGCCACATGATAAATTGCAGTATGTCTCTCCTAGACTGGGTTACTGAATTTCAGTCTATCCTTGAGGAATGAGATGGATTCATAGTGGTTCTTTAGTAACGAAGGCCTCTCGGTGGCAGCATCTCTTCCCAGTGTCTGACACATGACATAAGTGTCCACAGATCTGTAAAGAAGAAGATATGTAAATAAAGAAGGGAGGGCAAGAACAGAAGGAGGGGGAATTTACAGCCCTCCAATGAGACCTCATAATATTTGTGTCCATGAGAGTGATGGAGGAGATTAACTACAATGGAGGAACAGAGGCTGAAAAATGGAAACAGGATCTCTGGGGCCACATTTCCTACCTTTGTGTTGGCCACCCTCACTGACCACTTTTGTAAATCTGGGCAAGGTATTCTAGCCCACTCTGCCTTCGTTTCTACATTTAAAAAATGACAATGATAAAAACACCTCCCCCACAACGCTGCGAAGCAGATTACATTAATATTATAAAGTGTTAACAGTATCAGCCATATAATAAGTGGTACATTCATGTTGATTCAACACTATTAGTAAGGTAATTGCGGTGAACTTAGGTATCTTGTGCAATGATGAAACCATTCAAAGTTTAGAGCAGAGATGAAAAATGATAATGGGGGATTGCAGCAAGGTGAAGTAGTTGGCAACAATGTCTACATGGGAAGGACTGATGGGTTAAAAAATGATGGACAGAGAGTTAGTTGGTGAGACCCTCCCATAGACAAGGAATGAAGTGTATGGAGTTCAGTTTCATGGTTGAAATGGTAATTGTAATGTTGCTGAACATTCAGAAGAAAAAAATCTTGAATAAAACAGGGCAGAGTGGTGACCCACTTAGGGAAAACTATACCTGCCTTTGCTTCCTATTGACTCCCATTTGTTGCTTTAAATAATGGGTTTATAGCTCAGCAGCATCTGCATTTCAGGATGTCTGGGAAATGCAAAAGACATACTTATTGATGTGTCGTATTCTCAAACTTGGCTGCCTGTGGAGACTGCTGCCTGGGTTCTGGTGGTAGAAATGGTAATTTTATCGATGTGGGGCATGGGCTGGGCAGCAGGAGCTTTATAACCTCCCCAGGTAGTTGTCATATGCAGCAAGGTCAGTCATCATTGGTAATAGAGCCGTTTATCTTTTCAGTTGCTTTCCTCCACCCTGTTTACACAACTCCCTAAAGCACTGTCTTTATATGTCTGTGAACTGTCAAACCAGGTGCTGTCTTGAATCTCCTTTTTCCCTACTGCTCAAATTTACTTTTAGCAGTTAGAAGAATGAAGTGCTGAGAGCTGTGGTCTTTGATTTTTTTCCCTTTTATTTGTTATGGTTTATGTAATTTTGATATTTGCCTTAGAGAGAATGTGTACCCCAGATTCAGGAGTTGATGCACTTGAGTTAAACCATCCCCATGAGAACGGTATGACTATTTAGACCCATAGGGATATTTTCAACTGTGGGGTTTTAGGGGCCCACAAAGGTATCAAACAAGATCATTAAAAATGCTTCCACAATTGGAGTCAAAAAATGAACATTTAGTCTAATTTTTCTGTCTCTGCATACTTACTTCCAAATTCATGCTTGGATATTTTTGGTGGTAGGAGGAGAGGGATTTTCACTGCAGGACATTGTGAGGTGGTGAAAAATGAAGAGGAACAACATCTGTACTAGAGGCCCAAAACCAGTGGCTAGGGGGCTACATCCATCACCAAACGTGTCCTGTTTTCCTCACATAACAGGCCCGCACAGGGTTTTCGATTTGAGGGAGTTGAAAACATTGAGTAGCATACCACCTTATATTAAATCTCAAAGTCCAAATTTTTGTAAGATGAGAGAGTTTGGTTTTTCTCTTAAGACACCAATAAGCTGGAGCTGAGTAGAAAGTGCCACTTTAGATGTAAGGTTGTCTTTTTACCAAATTGATTGTAGGCACCCTCAGGGTGAATCTTATTCTTTGTGTTATTTTCTCTGGCATCTTGCCTTGTGCTTGGCTAAGGAAGCGATGATGATGAGTTTTTAAAATGGAGCAGGGTGTTTTGGGTTAAAAAAAAATATAGTTTGGCCTAGTTGGATTTCATAAATGAAGGCACTATCTCCTGCATTCCCTCTTCCCTGCATTATTTTCTTAGCAGGATGCCATGAGGTGTGCTGTTTAGATGAAGGATTTCAAAGTCATCTTGCTGAGTTGAGTCAAACCTTTGCTGCTACTCAAGACAAGGTCTTGGCTGTCAAAACAGTATCACTGCCAGCTAAGGACATCAGGATGGTAGTTGCCAACCTCCACACTGTCTGTCATCAACAGGAAGCTGATAGTCATCCACAGACTCATTGAAGCAACAGAATTCCAGGATATCACCAGATAAGGCCATCTGTCATGCTCAGGCTGTAGAGGACCAGAGAAAGCTTCTTCATGTGATTTGATGGTGCCAAGTGTCACAGCTCTTCCAGAGAGGCCATGGCCTGCCAATCATGACAATCATTGTAATGCAAGAAGGTCACATAGGCTTGTCTTTGTGTATCAGAAATGCCAACCTTCTGTCAACGATGAGGTAAAAAATCTGTACTAGATTAAAAGCATTCGTGCCAGAGGCTTTACACTTCCAGAAGGTCAGTGTCAGTGCCAATCAAAACTCATGTACAGAATGAAAGTGAACTTAAATTTAAATGAAATAGCCTTTTTTTTGTTGTTTTCACTAAGTGAGGCAGCCTTCTGTAACTTTATCATCAAACTGTATAGACTCCCAGTATTCTATAAAAACAAGGTACAGATGTGGTAACATTTTGTCAGCCAGTTATTCCCAAACTTGAGGGTACAACACATTCACATGGAGTGCTTGTTAGAAGACAGATTGCAGGGATCCATCCTCAGATTCAGTGAGTCTGGGATGAGGTTCACACATTTACATTTCAAATAAATTCTCAGCTGGTGCATGTTGCTGGTCTAAGGACTGACTGTACATTGGGAACCACTGTTCTAGAAGGCCATAGAAAAAGGAAAACAAAATGATGTTTAAGGGTTATGCTGCACACATATATAGTAGAGCACATCACAAATTGTTGGTTTCTATTATTTCAACTTGTGTTCTTGAAATTTGTAGCTGTTCTTGTTGTTGTTCTTTGAGTAAACAACATTACTGCTTTATTTTTTTATAGCTAGATGTTTCCTAGCATTAGGCTAAAGTAATTTCTAGATGTTTACACACACACACACACACACACAGTCACAGTCACGTACCCAATCACAGACATTTAGGTATGGGAAAGAAAATGCAATTAGCTATGACACTTCTTTAATGTATTAAGATGAAATAATAGTGATAAGAATTTCTGAGCCAAACAAGAACAGCCAAATGACGTACCTCGTGGACTGTATAGGTTAAGGGCTTTCAAAATTCATTCTTTTTTACTTTAACACGTGAACAGGCCTCTCTGCTGACCATTGTAGTTACCGCCTTGATGTCTCTCCCAGAATGAACAAACAGATCTCAAATTTAACATACATATATGCAAATGAACACTTGATTTTTTTCTTTCAAACTGTCCTGCTCCAGGGTTCTCACAATCTTGTTTTATGGAATCTCCAATCCCCTTTTTATAATTCCTAGAAAATAGGTATCATTCTGGACATTTTTATCCAGTATAACTCATCCATTTATTGTTTCTATTGATTTTCTTGGTGGACTTAATTTTTAAAGTATATCCAAAAATTTGTCCTATTTTTGTTGCTTCCAGCAACAATATGGAACAATAATCATGTCTCTCCATGATTATTATATAAACCATCTAAACGCTCTAGGAATTTTAATTTTTTTCTGTAAATTTATATTTTGTCTTTTAGAATTTCTATTCCTGTTCTTTTATGACAATTGGCTCCTTATTAAAAAGGGTGTCCCAAAATTCACGCAAGTTTTGAATTGTGCGCCATTTGTGCGGTAAAGTATTGCCAACAACAAAAAAAAGCATGACAGCTAACAGTTCAGGGTTATTAAAAATGGAGCACTACGCAAAAGAACAATACGTTTTCATTGTTAAGCAATGAAAATTTACAATTTTTAATTCTAAACTTGTGTTTTCTATCAAAATTACTCCTTGCATGAATTTTGGGACACCCTTTATCTGTGGGTTCCACATCTCTGAATTTAACCAACGGCAGATGAAAAATATTTGGGGTAAAATGTTACTTTGTTGCTGACCAATACTGTGTGGGTAGGCCTATGATGACTGCATCTATACTGAATATGTTGTGTAGACTTTTCTCTTGTTATTTCCTAAACAATACAGTATAACAACTATTTACATATTATTTACATTGTATTAGGTATTATAAGTATGTAGAACATGATTTAAAGTATACAGGATCTGCATAGGTTATATGCAAATACTATACCATTTTAGATGAGGGACATAAGCATCCTGGATTTTGGTACACGTGGGGTCCTTGAACCAATCCCTGTGAATGCCAAGGGACAACCATATTATTCACTAGATAACATATGAATGTATTTTTTAAATCATAAATACTTAATGCAAGTATATATTAAGAAACATGAAAGTCCTTCTTCTACTCCCCATATGAATACCCTGTCCTAATGGTATTACAATTAAAAATATGGTACATCTTTTATTAGGTATATGCAAATGTATCAGAGAGTTTACATGTTTTTAATGCAGTTCATTGGTTTGACCTGGTTTGATCTGCCTTATTCTTTAAAAAATTAAATAGTATTTTATAAAAACAAATGTACGCTTCCTTATTTGACTACTACTGGTACTTAGACTTTATTTTTAATTTTTCACTCTTTTGTAAACACTGCAACGAACATATTTTTAGGTCAGTTTCTAGGAAGACGATTAAGCATTTTTTTCTCTATTAAAATTTAGAATGAACTTCTAAAAAGTGGATCACAAAACGTCTTCCTGTTGCAGTCAAGAATAAGCCCCAAGGTCTTTAACATGTAGAACAAAGCCCATATATCTAAGTACCTGCCTCTTTTCCAATCCTGGGGCAATTCCTCTCTGGTTCATTCTGTTCCAACCACACTGCTGTTCATTAGTTTCTCAAATATTCCAGTTTTTGTTTTTGTTTTTTTCCATGTGGTGTCAACTACTTGGAATGCTCTTCCCCAACTGTTTTCCTGTTAACTTTGATTTCACCATTAAGTTTCAGTTATATGCTCAATCCTCAGGCTGTATACAAATGAACTCACTTCCCCTTATAACAAACAGTCAAATCAGGCTGTTTGTTATAAATCCGTCTTCTATAATCTTCCCCTTCATTTTTACCCTTATTCCAATTTGTATGTTAAAAGTTCTTCTGAACCCCAGGCATTGCACCCCTTAATCAAGCAATCCTGTGAAGACAAGGACTATTGTATACACAGGGCAATGACTCAATAAAGATTGCATTTGGATGTTAAATGTTGAACCTGGAGTACTGGGGAGCACTTTCATACTTTATATACAGTTGCACGTGGGTCAGGTTGCTTTGGGTTGATTGCTTTGTTTTAGGGAGGAGCTCAGATGGACAGAATTGAACTGATGACATATGAGAAATTATGGCACACTGACATCAGCAGTCTGTCTGTGTACATCCCCTTTTTTTACTCTTCTAATATCTCCAAGCTGATCCCCCAATAGTTAGTACTCCTATTTATTTATTTTTTTTAAGATTTATTTTTACTACTTTTTGACAGAGGGAGACTGAGAGACAGAGAGAATGGGGAGGGCCCAGAACAGTCTCCATAGTTGATGTCATCAGTTTTTTATTTTGTTTTACTCCACAGGTGGGTGCGGGGTTGTGCAGGGCAGGAATCAGGCTGGGGGCCTCCTGCATGGGCCCCGGGAAGAACTGAACTGTTGAGCACATGGGTTCGCACAGGCCAGGGCCGGGATTTGATCCTTGGGCCCTGGGGCTTCAAAGTGAGTGGTCAGCCCACTGAGCCAGCTCGGCATCCCCAGTACACCTTTTTTTTTTTTTTTGATAATGCTCGTTGTCTACACTTTTCAGTTATTTATCTCTCATATATTTGCAATAAATATATAGTACTCCTTTATGTGATTTTCAAAATGGACACAAATATTGTTCTAGAAATCTTGGGTGCTGTATGCTTTTTACCCAACATTTTATTTTCCATGTTTGTACATGTTTTTATGGTAAATCTTGGCCATCTTGTCTGATTGCTGCACAGTATTTCATAATATCCAAGGGGCCCATTTCATTTATCCATCCCTCATTAATGAACACCCAAATTTACCTCCGGCTTTTTGTCTTCATAGATGACACACCTCTGGTCATTTTTATATACAGATCCTTCTACATTTTTTAGGTATGTATGAGGGCGAGGTGAAGAAATTTGTCTCCATTTAAATAGAAAAGGAATGGGAAAAGATTTTAACAAAATAATAAAAGAAATATATGGACATCATTTATTTTCAAAGTTGCATAATTATTTTTCTGCAAAATTACCACACACTGCAATACACTGTCATGATCTTGATGAAGCAGATCACTTGCAATCAGAGGCCTTCCACTTTAAAATTTGTCACTCAAATCTGCTTGCCCTACTTCTTCATCTTTGATCTGCCTTTCCCAGTGTCTGTATTCATATCAACACACGGGTCACCGTATATGGCATGCAGTCATTGGTGAATTTCAATTGGAGGATTTTTTCCCCCCATTGTTAAGAATTCAATAACAACATGCTGTTTGAACTAAATGTGTGAATAGTCTTCCACTTTGACGTACATTGGTTGAAAAATGTAAGCATTTGTGTGTGCAAAGTCAAGAATGATGGAGGGAGACACCATGGAACTACACAGAATCAGTTATAACCAGACATTTCTAATGTAATAAAATAAATTACAGTGGAGGCAAAATTTATCCGCCTGCCGTAGTATAAACTCAGAGGCAAATTGAGCGGTTCATAGATGTACTTGTATTAGAGACTGTTGGTGTTCCTCAAACTATTTCCTTTTTTTCCCAGGCCCACTGCTTGACTCTATTTTCCATATTCCCTTGCAATTAGAAATAGTGACTCAGTGAAAGCCATTGAGCGATGAGTGAAAGTCATGCGAGTTACTTCTGGGTTTGGTCCAGACAGCCTTTCCCTGTCTCTTCCTACCTTCTCTTGCCCAATTGGAATAGCAATGAGTTTTTGGGAAACCTCAGGAGTCATGTAGTAAAGAGGACAAAACATAATAAAAGGACACTGAGTTCCTGAAACACAGCTTAACAGGAGGACTGTGACAGGAAGACTGGCAGTGAACAGTTATATGAGGGAGAAAGAAAATTGTACAGTGTTCAATAACTGACATTTGGATTTCCTTTTATTTTTTTTTATTTTTTTTTATTTTTTAAGATTTATTTTTATTGTTTTTTGACAGAGAGAGAGACAAACAGAGAGAGAGAGAGAGAGAGAGAGAGAGAGAGAGGGGGGAGGGCCCAGAGCAGTCTCCATAGTTGACAGTATTAGTTTTCCATATAGTTTCACTCCACAGGTGGGCATGGGGCTGCACAGGGCAGGAACTGGGCCGGGAGCCTCCTGCATAGGCCCCGGCAAGAACTGAACTGGGGGCACACCCCAGCTCAGCATATGGATCCTCATGGGTCGGGGCCGGGATTCGATTCTCAGGCCCTGGGACTGAAAAGCCAGCGCTTAACCCGCTGAGCCATCCCAGCCTCCCTTCCTTTTATTTTTATATCAGCGCTTACTGTAACCCCAACTAATACTATGCTCGCACTCCATTTCCTCTGATTACTTACTGATTGCTCTCCAAAATGGCCACACAAAATTATATTCCTCACTATAGGAAGGTTCTCATTTCTCCTTATTCTACCCAATACTTGATACTATCTGTCTTCATTTTCTTTTTCAAACAGGTAAATTTAGAGATATTTTAATTTGTATATTTCTGGTTGCTGATGAAGTTAGGTACCTCTAGGTAAATTTACTGACCTTAGAATTTTTTCTTCTGTAAATTGTGGTTTGTATCATTATCCTACTAATCCATTTGTTTTATTTTCTTTTTCTCCCCCATTTTTACTAAGGCATATTCTTCTTTTATTATTAATCGTTACATGTGTGGGGGTGACTTTGGTTAGTAAAAATTACATAGGTTCCAGGTGTACAATTCTACATTACATTGTTTACGTGTTGTATTGTGTGCTCACCACCTAGAGTCAGTCCTCTTTCTATCACTGGATATTTGATGCCTCTTCCCTCCTCCCCACTTCCCTCCCTCCCTACCTTCAGGTAACTACTAAACTGTGGACTGTGTCCATAAGTTTTGATTTCATTTTTAAATTCCACATATAAATGAAGTCATATGGTTCTTGATTTTTTCAGTTTGACTTATTTCACTTAACATAATGATTCAAGGTTCATCCATATGTCACAAATGGCCACATTTCATCTTTTCTTATCATTGACTGATATTCTATTGTGTAACTGTACCACGATTTCTATATCCAGTCATCTATCAAAAGACATTTAGGTTGCTTGCATGACTTGGCTACCTGTGAACAGTGCTGCGATGAACATTGGGGTACATATACCTTTTTAGACTAAGGTTTTCAAGTTTTTTGTGTAGATACCTATTGTGTGGGGTATATGGTAATTCTCCTCCTAATTTTTTGGGTAACCTCAATTGTATCGATTTATAATCCCATAGCTTCTCCAGCACTTGTTTTACCATGTGTTGTGATTGTAACCATTCTAACAGGTGTGAGGTAGTATTTCATTGTGGTTTTGATTTGAATTTCCCTAATAACTAGTGAAGTTGAGCATATATTTTCTATAAATTTCATACATTAAAACTTACTTGATTTTAAATATTGCAAATACCTTTCCTCTGGCAAATACTTGCTTGATAACTTTGTATGATTTTCTTTATTGGACTAATATTTTAAATTTTAATGAAGCTTTATTTATTGTTTACTTAATGATTTGTGTTTTATAAGTCTGTTTTCAGAAATTTTTCCAACCCCAAGGTCACAAATATATTCTCCTTATTTCCTTCTCATAGTTTTTATGATATTTCCTTTTCATGTTTATGTCTTTGGTCTATTTCATTTTTGATCTATTTGAACTTAATTTTTTTTTTTTTTTTTT
>PVKE010032598.1:0-18391 GCA_004027555.1 Craseonycteris thonglongyai
TTTTCTTTCCCTTATAAGTAATTTTATTTTGTAGTATGTAAAACCTTGAATGGCTCTAAAAGGTCTACATGAAAGGTATATTCAGAAAAATTTATACCCCGTTTCTTTTGTTTCATTTTATTATTTGAGACATAATTTACATGCTAGACAATTGATCCTTTTAAAACTAAATTCAGTTGTTTTGAGTGTATTTACCATACACTCAATATATAATATTGAGTGTATATGCTTATACATATATATATAAACAATATCAGTACAAACTGTTATTTATATAGTTTTAGATATAAATAGAAGAGTAGATAAAAACTGAGATTTTAAAATTAAACAATATTTTAAATCTTATTCTTTTCAATTATAATTTCTTCATCATCTATATTCCTTCTATTTCTCTATAATATTTAGCAATATTTTTATCACATCAAATCACTTAACTATGACATAAATTATATTTGGTGACTATTTTATCACAAATATCTTTGATATATTATTAAAATTTATATTTCTATTCACTGTGAAACCGATTTTCATCTATATATCACTATAAAACATAGTAGAATATAATGAAAGGATAGCATATATAAAGTGGATATCAACTATATATTTCATACGTTGTGATTCATAACATCAAGAAATTATATAGGGAAAGCTGGGATGGCTCAGCGGGTTAAGCACTCGCTTTGAAGCCCTGGGGACCGAGGATCGAATCCCGGCCCTGGCCCATGCGAACCCACATGCTGAACTGGGGAGTGCCCCCAGTTCAGTTCTTGCTAGAGTGAGACCCCGGCCCAGTTCCTGCCCTGCGCAGCCCCTCGCCCACCTGTGGAGTGAAACTATGTGGAAAAACCAATGATGTACAACTATGGAGACTGTTCTGAGCCCACCCTCTTCTCTCTGTCTCTGTGTCTGTATCTCTCTCTCTGTCAAAAACAATAAAAATAAATCTTAAAAAAATTAGGAAAGATCCAATAAATATTATATTTTCCCCCAAAATAATAGTACTTACAAAAACAGTCGTAGTAAGACACAATTTTGATAAGAAAAATGCTTCCTGGAACATTTTTAACCGAAATTTGTTGTTTTGTTTTTCAAAATAAACAATAAAAGGAAATAAAATTTTTAGTGCCTGAAATCTGCAAGTGTATACTAGTGTTGAAAAACAAAAGCAGGAAGAACATGGGATGGCTTGATGGGTTAAGTGCCCACTTTGCAGCCCTGGATCAAGGATTGAATCCTGGCCCTGGCCCTTGTAGACCCATGTGCTGAACTGGGGTATGCTTCCCATGTTGGAAGCCCCCAGTTTGGCGTTTACCCTCCCCCACATTCAGCCCCTGGCTCAAGTGGGTGTGCCTCCCATGCAAGAGGTCCCCAGCCCAGTTCTCGCCCTGTGCAGCCCAAGCCCACAAAACCATGCTGAAAACTGATGATGCACAAGTGTGGAGACTACTCTGGGCCCTCCTTCTCTTTCTGTATCTCTCTGTCTCTATCTCTCTGTCTCTATCAGAAAACAAACAAACAATAAAATGAATCTTAAAAAAAAAGAAAAACAAAAGCATCTTATGTAGAATTTTGGTAATTTTAAATTAACTGAATCACTTCTCCCAAACCTTTATGATTTTATGGAGAGATATGGGTAAAATTTTAGGTTATATTTTTATCAACCAATTAGATTTAGATAAATCAGAATATCTCAAAATGTGGTCCCATGGAACACAGATTAATTCTCAAAGTAAGTATTATATATGTAAATAGCTTTAGGAAAACCAAATAGTATATTAATTTTTTAATATTCAAAATTATTATGAAGTAATTCTTTCAATATCCAAATTAACCTACTTATATTTTTACATACATAATATTTAAATCTGTTTGATCATTGATGCACTGAAATTTATTCAAGCCTATTAATATTTTAATGCCTCATTTTTTCTATATATATATATGCAATGTTTTTATTTATGTAATACTGATTTTAAAAAGTCATTAATTGAAACACATGCTTTAAATTTTCAAATAGAAATTCAATAACTATAATTTTAGATATTAATGACAGTAGCCATTACAGAAACAGAGTGGGAAAAAAATCACAGCAGGCTCAGAGCATGGAAAAAGAAACAATGTAGATAATTTAAATCTCAACCATTTCATTTGCAGAAAGTATAATTCAATGTTCCTGTTCAATTCATTGAATGTCAGTAGTGTCATCTTCATATATGGAGATCAACATGTTTTATTTGTAGCTCCTTGCCCCTTACATATTTCTGACTTCCTGGCATCAAAGAAAAATCCATATATGTGGTAAATCAGTTTTAGTAAATGAGCAAGTTTCATCTACAAATTTATGAGATGAAAATGTAACCATTATTCACATTCACTCAAAATATATATCTATTCCTCTGGATAGCTAACCAACTTACCTTAAAAGCTTGGATCACTTTGAAATATTTGCTGTATTTCATTAAAAAAAAAAAACAGAATCTTCAGAAATTTTTTATTATATTTCAACTAATTCAAAAGTTGAATACTTGCAGTTTACTTATTTTACACTGCATCTCGATTAAGGGAAATATTTAATAAAAATTCAGCCAAAAGTAAAAATATTTAACAGTTTTCTATTACTAACAAATATGTTTTGGTTACAAATGTATTCATGCAAAATGTTGATTGTAATTGCTCCTTGTAATTTTGATTATTTTGTTTTAATTAAGGCATGCGTTTCAACTTGTGACTCTTTAAAATTAATATCTTATAAATAAAAACTTCAAAGATACTATATAAGTTTAAGTTATTATATTTGTAGTTACAAAATATCCCATCTAATAAATTAAAGCTTCTTTCATTAATACATGAAATAATTATTCTATTGAGAAATCCTGGACAAGTTTAGATTATCTATATCAATTACATTTTTCTGATTAGATTTAAGAAAATTCAGTAAATGTACTCTAGTAAACTTAGCTATAGGTGATACATACCTGACATAAATAAACCAAAACGCAAAACAAGACAAAAAAACAAAACAAAAAACCAACAACAAAACTATCCTTGAACATATCCAATGTCATAGCAAGAATTTTAGCTGACAGCACAAGCTAGGTATGTTATTCATCTCTTTTCATGTTTGGAATCTTGAGAAAAGAAACATTTTAAATTTAATGCTGGTATTAAATTTAGGTATAGCATTTTCTTAAACCTTAAGCACATGTTAGCTAGGTAATTTTACTGTGCTTTGTTATTGTGCATGCAGTTGATAATTTTTAACTTTTCTGTGATCTTAACCCTAATATTAAGCCCCTGTATTCATTTGATGGTGGTAGATGATCTCTGCTTGCTTATATAGGGGCTACCTGCAAATGTTAGCAGCCAATGTATAATGCTGTTTTGTCAAATATTGAAATATACCACAGATAATTAAGTAATTATGCAGACATACATAGACAAACGTTTAGAAATATGAGAAACAAGTAATTCCACTGAGTTCAGCATCCCACAGAACATACAGACTCAGGAAAAATATAAAACTAATCATTGAAATATTTGCTAGCACTTTAAAAGCTATTTTGAAGTGGGGGTTTATACTTCCAAATATATTTGTAATGTTAATCCTGTACTTAAAAGCAAATATTTATGTACTATGAATTGAGAATCTGTCATATTTATTGGTTTCACCAGTTGTTTTCTTCTTTGCTTTCAGATAAATAGCTTTATTATTAAAGATTTATTTTGGGGATGCTGGAATAGCTCACTGGGTAAAGCACTTGCTGTGCAGTGCTGGGGTCTGAGGATTGAGTTTCGGCCCTGGCCCATGCAGACCCATATACTGAGCTGGGTTGTGCTTCCCATGCGGGAGGCCCCAAGTTTGGCCCCCAGCTCATGGGGTTGTGCCTCCTACATGGAAGGCCCTGGTCCAGTTCTTGCTCTGCAAAGCCCCCCACCCATCTATGTGAAACAAAACTGTGTTGAAAACTGATGATGAACAATTATGGAGACTGCTCTAGGCCCTCCCCCTTCTCTCTGTCTCTTTTTCTTTGTCAAAACAATAAAATAAATCTTTACAAAAAGATTTATTGTATTGCTGGAGAGAAGGTAAAAGAGACAGAGAAGAGAGGAGGAACCAGAACAGTCTCCATAGTTGTACATCGTTAGTTGTGGCATAGTTTCATTCCACACAGGTGGATGAGGGGGCCATGTGGGGTGGGAACCAAACTGGGGGCCTCCTACATGGGAGAAGAGAATTTTTGCCACCATCCTGGAGAATTCCCATAGCACTGCGATTCAGCATATGGGTTTTTATGGGCTTGGGCCAGGATTCAATCTCTGGATCTTGAGGTTGCAAGGCAGATGCTCAACCTGCTGAGCTATCTAGGCATCCCTCATAAGTTGCTTTTTATTTCCCTGTTCTGCTCTAAATCTTAGGGTAGAATCATTGCTTGGGCCACCATGCCAACTGGTAGCTGGCTAAGTTCTGATAACTTAGTTCTTAAAGGAGGACTAGGAAGGTAAAGAAACCAGGACACATTTTTCAGATTTCTAGTTGCTCTTAGAAATCTCTTCCCTCCCCAATCCCTGGTTCTATAGGGCAGCTCCCATCCTGGTTCAAATCCTGGTGAACACTAGATGTAAAATGTTTCATAGGAAGCAGATTTTAAGATATGATTTACTATGCAGTTTGTTATAGTTTAGTGTATAAATCACCCTTCCAAGAAATCCCTGTGTAAGGAATAGAAAGGAAGCAGGAGAGAACAGAGGGCCAAGCAGAGCTGTGATGTACACAGTAGTCCCAACAAGTCTTGACTGACCCCAGGGGAGGTCTGCAGTAATGACATCCTTTCAGTGCTATCTTGAGTGGACTAAGATGGTCATCCTTTGTTCTCTCACTCCTCAGTTATTAGATGTTGGTTTTGTAGTCAAACATATGACTTTGGGATAGAAAAGGCTGGGCAGCTGACAAAATCTCAGAAGGGAATTCAGCTGAAGACAGTCTTCCTAGCATTACTAACATTTGGGACAACTGGTTCCTCACTGAAGGAAGAGCTGAGCAGTGCATCATTGTTCAATAAAGATCACCCTCAGAGCCAGTTTCTCCAGAATTCTAATAAATATCTTTTTCTGGCATAAATGTAGGAAATGAATAATATTGGGTTGAACTATTAATCCAAGTATTACAACTGGTCTCAGGACCAAACCTGAAACCCATGTCCTGTCTCCTCCACCTCAGTTAGAACAATAGCTCCTGTCATTGGATTAGCAAGAGGTGTAACCAAAACCTTCATTTCTGAGTGATTTGAGCCTCTGACACTACACCTTTCCCAGGGTACAGTTGCTATACCATTTTACATTTGTTGTTACACCCAGGAAGGCTGCTCAAGAGAATCACCTGTGACCTAATATCCTGCTCATCCATTCAGCTGTATGACTGCAGTCTTATTTCTTTGTGAAGATCAGAATAGTCCCCGGCTTGACTGACTTCTCTCCTTCCTTCTGCTCCTTTGACACAAGAAAGCCGATTGCGAGAAGGGTAATGAGTACAAGTGGCAATCACAGCTTATGACTGATTTCCTAGCTTTCTTTATGCATCCCATCGCAGTGGTGTCCCCCCTTTGGGAACTAAAACTTCTAAATTTTACATTTTTTTTTTATCTTTTTATATTTGTAGAGAGTAATTATTTTATCTTCAGTGCATATTTATTTCTATTTTACTTTTGACAGATAGAGAGAGAGACAGAGACAGAGACAGCTAGAGAACCGAACTGTGGGAACTCCCCAGTTCAGCATGTGGGTCCCGCCTGGGCCGGAGCCGGGATTCGATCCCCGGTCCTCGTGGCCTCAAAGCGAGCGCTCAACCCGCTGAGCCATCCCGGCTTTCCCTAAAACTTCTAAATTTGCAGATCCTAGAATTGGGTTCAGTGAAGGCAAACTGGGTATGTTAATAATGTGACCTACTTGTTTCTAATTTCTTGGTTCTTGGATTGCATGTTTCTAGCTGGAGAAACACTATAAAGGTGTATGTAAATGCATTCACATCTGTATATGTATAAGTTATTATAACAGCATTCAAACTATCCTGAAGGTTGATGCTCCATCTTACTAACATCTTACCTCTAGCTGGTATATCCTCTTTGCACAGTTTATGAGGTCAGCAATTTCTCTATAGTGTTTTGGATCCCAAGGATATGAGGCCACTCCCAGGATTTGGAATAAAGTGAGAATACTGGATGGATATGCTAGAAGTGTGATCCCATATTAGATTACATTCACAGTAAGTCTTGAGACAGTTGTACTGGCTCAAGTCCTGTGGGCAAGAAAGGAAAACTTATACCTATGTTATATGCTTACCTTGTAAGAATGAATCACAAACTCAGCTTTAAAAAGTTTATTGAAATAAGGTATGTTTTATTTGAGAATTGTGTCCTATCAAGGATTCAGCATTGGTAACAATTGCTGGAAGAGTTGGACACTTGCTAAGAAAGAGATCTGTATTCTGCCACGTGAAGAAGTGAGAATATGATTGTTCATAGTCAGAAATAAGATTCTCACCAAGAACTGAACTTACCTGGGCCACCATGAACTTGGACTTCCAACACTTCACAATTATGAGAAATAAATGACTGCTGTTTAATCCACCCCGTTTACAATACTCGTATTTTTTTTTATAGTAGCCCTAACAATCTGAGATATGAGGGTTACTTGAAAATTATTTAGGTTTCCTTCCTGATTTATTTGTAGTGTTTTTATAATATTCTGTTTTCTATGCTTTTCTTAGTGGTTGCTCTAATTATAATATACATGAGAAATGTACTGGTACTGATATTTTTCCAATTAAGGTAAATATCAAAATCATACTTCTATTTAGGTCTCTTTACTCTTCCCAATTTGTAATATTTTCATTTGGAGAATTTCCTTGGCATAAATTTTATGTATCAGATGTTATGATTTTTATGTCCACCATCAAATATGATTTAAGAAACTCATGAGAACAATAGTCTATTATATTTTCCTCTATTTTTACTGATTCCAATGTTCTTTTCTTTCTGGAATTCCAAGACTTCTATCATATGTTCATTTTTTTTCTGTTTATAGAAAGTGTAGAGTTACTATTGACACATTTTCTTAGTTTTGATTAATCTAAGAGTGCTTTGTTTCATTCCTGGACAGCTTTGTCAGATATAGAAGCCAAAGTTAATGATTCCTTCCTTACAGCACTTAAAGCATGAGACATTTCCTTCTGTGTGATTTTATATGAGAAATCCACTGTGTTTGAAAGGTTTATTCCTTATTAATAATGTGGCATTTCTCTCTGACTTCTTCTAAGAAGTTTGTTGTGATTTGGCATTAGTTTCTTTAGGTTTGTTTTATTTGCAATTCAGATTTGTAACTCTGTAGATTTATGTTTTACCAAATTTGAATACTTCAAACCACTGTTTATTTGAATAGCAGCCCTACATTCTTTCTCCTTCCCATATAGGAGTTTGATACTAGAAATATTAGCTTTTTGTTACTGCTACTCAGTTCCTTCTTTATTTTTATTTATTAACTCCATTTTCACTCTGCTCTGGTTGGGTTAATTCAAATGATCTGACTACAAATTTGTTGATTTCCAGATTCTGTACTCTGTCATTTACACTATACTATTTAGCTCATCTAGTTTTGTTTTGTTTTTTGTTCTGAATGTCATTGCATTTTTTTGATTATACAGTATGCATTTGGGTCTTAGTCTATAACTTTTATGTTTTTGCCAAGGTTTTCTTTTTTCATTTTATTCAAGAAAATTAACAATTTTTTGGTAAAACAATTTTGTGATGGTTACATTAAAATCCTAGGCAGATAATTCTAACCTCTGGTTCATCCATGAAGATGGGGATGGAAGATCAGAAACTCAGTCTTCCTTGCTAAAACTATAGGGGTCAGGGAGAACGGCTTTTCCATTGTTATTTAGCTGGGATATACCAGGTATTGTCAAAAAGTTTTTCTGCTCTCTTTGGCGACTCTTTTTCAATCTTTAGCTAGAGAGTGAGGCTTTTAATAGAATTTTTATTTGTCAGTCTTTGTAGTTTCTGGCTTCCAGGGTTTTCCAATGGCTTGTTCAAGATACATATAAGACAAGAAAATCGGGGATATATTTTACATTCTTCAAATCACAAGGTCCCTCAAATTTCAGGGTTGTGATTATTTGTTCTCTTGGTTCAGGATCTCTCAGTAGAAACAGGAAAGACTTAATAGAGATAGGGCTACTTCATTTTGGCCAGCTTTTTATTGTCTATATAAGTCTCTGAGGATCAAGCCCCTACCTGATGGTATGATCTTACCACTTATTAAGGTAATTTTATTACCTGGCTGCTATAGGGATCTCTGCCATCTCCGTTGATTATTTGGAGGCAGCCCAAGATAGGCCCTTGCATTCTTACACGTATTATTGAATATGCCAAGATTGCAAGACCCTGACTAGTTGTTAATCCTGGCCATTTCTCCAGACTGGTTATTTAGCCAGAACTTCAGAGAAGTATGATCATATTTCCTTTCAAAGAGCCACCTCCCTTCTTGCCAATAACTTCAGTGACTACTGCTTTTTTTTATTTTTATTTTTTTTGTAATGATGAATTTACCTCTAATTCAGGAGAATTTTGTCATTTGTTGGCAACTTTGAAACCATTGCAGACAGGTGTGTTCCCTTGTAAGCATTGTAAATCCAATACTCTGTAGCTCTTGTTTAGCTTAGCTTCAATAGCTTTCTTTATCATCATCCCTAATTTACAGAGGGCAGCAACCATGAATTCTAACCTATGTATTCTCCTTTGTCTTGGTAAATAATATATCTTCTTGTTCTTCTCTTGTAACATGATCATTTGTTGTATTTTCCAACTTTACATAATGTATCTACTCCAGCATGTTTGTTTCTCTGGGCTTTTAAAATCTTTCTTCTACCGTCTGTCAGAAAATTTGGGGGTATCAACAATATGTAGTATAGAGTATCACTTTCTCAATGCATCTAGGATAATTCTTAGCAGCAAGTTTGCACAATCCCTCCTGGATCCCTTTTATAGATATAAAGTCATATGTACCAGAAAAGTTCTCCCAGTTTGATAAATTATCTATCATAATACCTGGTTCATCTGATCAAACTTAAAAGTATTTTCTGGCTTCTAATGCTACATGCCAGCTAGACCTTATGGCTCCATTGGGTGTTTAGTCCTTTTTCTTTATCAGATCAAGCACATCCCTGACTGGGTTATATTTTCACTTAATCTTGGTCGTATGCATTCTTCACTCTACCCCCACACCTCAGGACAGGGTATAAGGGAAGAATCTGGAGACGGAGGAACATGAAGAAAACTTCATATCTGTTCCAAAGAAGAAGAAAATGCTAGTTCTTATTAAAGTGAATTGGGCAACTTTTGCAGGCTCAAAAGACTCAGGAAAATCTAATGTTTACTGTTTGGGGAACATTAACCAGATACCTGACTCCATATTATATGTCAATATCTTATTCTTTTATAACAAAGTCTTGAACACAGCAGAGAACTTCCCTCATTGGGAGTATTATATTTTTTGAAACTTGACTATTCTGACAAGTAAGTACTAGGTTTGATCATCTTTCTTTGCCCTTTTATTGCAGAAAATAAAAGCATTGGAATGCCAAGATAGCTCAGTGGGTGGAGCGCTAATCTTGCTGCCAGGGGTTTGAAGATTGAATCCTGGATGCAGCCCATGCAGACCCATATGCTGAAATAGGTGTGCCCCCAGTTTGGTTCTCACTGGTGTGAGCTGCATGAGAGACACCCCCACCCGGTTCCTGCCCTGTGCAGCCTCATACCCACCTGTGGAATAAAACTATGTAGAAAACCAGTGATGTGTGATTATGGAGACTGCTCTGGGCCCTCCCCCTTCTCTCTGTCTCTCTCTCTGTCAAAAACAATAAAAATAAATCTTAAAAAAAAACAAAGAAAAAAAAATGAAAGCATCATTGTAAACTATCAAAGAGTTATGTGGTTACAATCCAGTTAGCATTCAGTTAGTTATTCATCCCTTCCAGATTTCCATTATATTTTTTTCAAAGCTTAGCTAATCTTTGCACTAGCCATCAATTACTTGTTTTTATATTTATTACTTGTTTTACATTTCTAATTCTCTAGTACTTTATTTAGCACACAAATTAATAGAATTTTCTACCAGTACCTATTATTATAAATGCCACAAGTATAAATTTTAGTAGTTATATGGTCTCTTGTCTAGAAGCTGTGTATACCATACCTGCTACTATGGATGGGGCCCTCATTGTTAGCCAGAATGCCAAGGATTTCATACTATGGCTTTCTTCCTCAGATAGCTGGTAGTAGGAACTTTCACAGATTGGAACACCTGAAAATTAATTTTTAGATGGATTTTAGTGTTCATGTTACTATTCTTTACTATGCAGAATTTTGTTGGGATAAATACATGGGGGGTGGGGGGAAGGAATTCTGGAGACAGAATGTTTTATCTTTTCAGAACTGTCCTGATGGGACCAAGAGGCCTTTGCATTCTAACAGTAGACATTGGATATGGATAACCCCAAAAGGAATGTGATTTGGGTGATATAATGCCCTTCAGTTAAAGTGCAGATAGTAACTCCAAAAGGAATGTGGTTTGGGTGATATAATGCCCTTCAGTTAAAGTGCAGATAGTTTAAAGGGCAGATAATGGCATCTACCAATAGCATTCCAAATTATGACCATATCATCTGATCATTATACAATTAATAATAAAATGTTAACATCATCTTCTTAAAATAATGCAACCAATTTCTTAATTATTCTTGCATCAACCAAGAGCTTGTACATCCAAAACACAAACAGAATAATAACACAGAGGAAAGGGTCTGAGTCATAAATGTTTTTTATGAAATAAAAAATATAATTACATAAAATAATAACTGAAGTACTGAAGTAAAACATAATAAAATAAATACAGTTCTATAGAAAGCAGGTAATACAAATATACAGAAAAATTAAGAATCAGAAATAGCAACATAAATTTTAAAATGTAAAAATAATTTAAAAATATCAATGGAAAAAATTATAGCATTTAGTGATACTCTATAAAATAAGCTAGCAAGTGTAGCACTTTTATAACTAGAAATATATGTGTTAATATTATAGGTTGTCTGGGAAAACATACAGCCCAAAATGCCTCTATTGTTTATATTATACAGCAGATACTTTCTGGACAGCACTCATATGCATCACACAAATTTACACATAATTAAATTTGTACTAAAGAGAATTAAAAAAACTCAAGTTGTCATCTCTCAAAACATCACAAACTTTTTATTATTTGAGTTTCCCCCAATACTAGAATGTTATTACTGAGAGTTAATACTTTCAGAGCAATTGTATTTCTTTTGTTTTCTTAGTCATTCTCTCATTTAACATCATAACTTATAAAAATGTTAAGCTCCCACTTTTTAATTATTAATATCACTCCTCTTAGAAATGGGGATATTATTAAATCTTTTGCCTTTTATTCAATGTCTTTAATGCCTCACATGTTAGTTTCATACTTAAAACATTTTATAAATTATACATATATTTTGACATGTGTGATTAAATATTATCTGTGTCAACACATCAATTTTATCTCTCGAATAGTTTATTATTCTTTTTTATAGTATAATTAAATACTTACTATTAACCAAAATTCACATTACAGTGATGCAGATTAAAGACAGTCATTATGAATAAGAAGACAAAGCCAGATATAGGTACAAATGTATTTAACAATGAAGATTTAGTAGTTATAACAGAATGTAACCCTTATGAATAAAAATTATTATTGAAAATTAGTGGCTAAGTATAGATACATTTTTTTATGGAGGGAGGAGAAAGTTATCATGTCTAACTAGTATTTTGCAGAAAATTTCCTTATGTATCCAAGATTGAATTATAAATAAAACAAAAATACCCCACCAAATGCTATATAATTTTGTTTTACATTTGTGGTATAAAATTAAAATGACTCAAGTTATTTTATCTTTTCATTTCAGAAATGCTTTGCTAAGACAAATTGATGTAGTTTGTAAAATTTAAGATTTTGTTTACAAGAGCTAAATTTAGTTAGTATTTTAAATTCCCCAGCATATTGTAAAATGTTTTGCTAATATGAATTATAAAATATGTCATCCAATTGAGACATTTCTCATGGAATATATATATATATGTTATTTTATGGTCATTATATAAGCAGGCTATTATCTTCTACTATGGCTTCATCCTGTCCCTGGGGAACCCAGCTGCCAAGAAAAATGTGTTATCTTACATGCATGTCAAAAAAGATACCACACACATCACTAAAATACACTCATTCAACACATTCATTTGACAACCTCCAGCTGCTACATATTTAACACAACCTTGAAATTCATCTGCTATACTGGGAATTGAGAGCAAGATTTCCTTCAGTGGAAATCTAAAACTAATTGCATAATATAATTTGGAGTTTATTCTTTTAAACTTCAATAAAAAGCAAACCTCTTCTAGCTAGCTAGATTTTTTAAAGTGGATTAACTACACTCAATCAAAATACCATAATGCTGTCAGAGTGATTTAAAGTAATAAGTAATTGGATCAGGGAAAAAATAAAAATATTGATTATTTCAGTTATAATTTAGGCACAGATTTAGGGGACTTTTTTACATATGTATAACCAATTTTCTTTTTATCTGTTCTTCTGGCATTGATGATTCATTCATTTTGACTATTTCATTCTGAGTTATTTCTAGAAAGTGCTTTCTTTGGGTAAGACATATTCAATTAATTCTAGAAATATTTTGGCCATTAGATATTCAATCTAAATATTAGCAATAATATATATCTACTTATGTCAAATTTATTTTTGATGATCTTGCTTCAAAATGAGAATATATAGAGTGAGAAATTTGCCTTAATGACCATTTTGTCACAATGACAAATGGTCTTTAAATAAAGACTTCACATATAGTATATGAATATATACACGTATTCACTTATATTAACCAACACTTTTGTTTTAAAGTCATTTGAGCAATATTCATATTTGTTATGACATTTTTCTAAAAACATTGTTCTAGTTTTAAAAGATTTTAATTTAAAGAATATTTTCCAATATGGTTTAAGCTCTAAGTCATCTCAACTCTATTCAACTAAACTCTACATATAGCTCCAAATATCCAAATATATGGTCTTTGACCTTAAAATATACAACAAACACCTTATCATTAAGGTTTTAACCTCCACATTTATTAGTTAGTAGAAATCAGACAAAAACTCACACACACACACACAGTGAGATGAAACAAAGAAAGATTGATTATGTTTTTCCAAAAGTAACTCTATGAAAATTAAACATAACATAAAATATAATCTGGATTTTTAAAAATGTATAATCAATACGTCCACAGTACTACGAATTGCAAATTATTTTAATTTTCTGTTTATTGGGATCCTGTGAGTCACCTTGTGATATCCAACATTATATTCAGAGCAAATCATGGTATCATTTACACAGTCTATGTTAACCGATGAGGTTATATATTCCCAAAGGATCTATGTACAGCCTTTACTTGTTGCTTTCACACATTTAAAGGTATTAGTTCTTGTTCTTTGTTATATATCAATATTGATTTATGGTATCTCTAATGAGACTTGGGCTAAAGAGATAAATATGATTTGCAATATTTCTAGGTGAATGCAGAAAGAAATGCTATGTGTGATTCTTGGCAAGTCTACTGCCATCCTAAGGTAATAAAAATCTGTTCTTTAGTGAATGGGTAACCCTGAAATACCCTTATGGTACCAAATACTGGGAAGGCAGAAGCAAATTCACATTACGTCAACACTTCAACTGAAATTATTTTTCTGTAGGACGGGATGATTACATAGATGATCACCACCTGTGAAGAATCTCCCCGGTATGCTAGTGTTCTTAGAAATGACATAATTGACATCAGTCTCCCAGGCCATCCTTATCCAGCTATACGTAAAAGCAAGAAATAGTTTCACTTGTCAAAAATAATTTAAGTGGAACACATATGTATTTTAAAGTTAAATGAAGAAATTTGTACTATGTAAATTATATTAATTAAGTATGGCTAGGTAGTCTAAAATTTATGTCTCTTTAGTAACAGGAAATATTTTCAAGCAACATACATTCTTCTTGTTCACTAAATGCTTTCTTACAATTCATCTCTCATTTCAATATATTTTATCATTTGTGTTTCTTCATTGAATTCTGCTTTAACATTAGAGACAAATAATCCAGGGAGAATGCCAATAATATCATTTCACAGATGAGGTAACCAAGGTAATTATTTCTATAAGACTGAGGAATTTCTAGGAAAGCTCCTGAGAAAGCTTCTTTCCTTTATTATACCACTGTCACTTGATCATCTTCCTTTGTCCACTTTTTCTCACATCCAGCAAATTTTTTCAAAATAGCTAGAACGAGCCAGTTAAAATATAAATAAGGTCATATCTCTCTACTGCATAAATACTCAAAGAACCATCACAATTGGAATAAAGTCCCAAATCCTAGGCATCTCTTTATCAGCTAGCTATTGGCTTTCCTGTCTTCTCTGGTCACGCTGCTCTCAATCCTCTGTTCTTGTACTTTCTGTTCCCTCTGCCTAGAGGTTTTGTCTCATATGTTAGTGTAGGTGCATTGCCTCAGTGCACTCAGGTCTGTGTTAAAATGTGCTACAAATTAGCTTGTTGTTCACCAAGACTTCTTTTCCTCCCTTGGCAAAGAGCTAGACGAACTCCAGCTTTCATTGCAGTTGTGAAAGTCCATATGAATGAATGACTGAATTCCTCCCAACTAAATGTAAGTGTGAGTGATATACACTACTCCTAAGGCTTACCTTTTGAAAACAAAATATTTATTCCACTTTGGATCATGCATTTGCTTTCCCTATAACACTGAAAAGACTTATCATTAGACACAGAGGAAAGCACTGACAAGATGTGGGAAGCCATGATACTTGTATGACTAATGAAAGGCACTCCTCAACAAAGGGTATCTGACTGAACTTAACATGAGTTAGAAATAAAATTGTACCACTGACACTTTCAGATATGTTCTACATACTAATATTACCTAACAGTTCCTGCAGATCACTTTACCCAAAATTCCTTAATTTTCCATTCTCTTACATTATGTTATTTTCTCAAATTATGTTTTCTGTAATTATAATAATAAAGCTGTTTGATCATGTTTGTCTTTATATCTTCTAAAATATTAACATCAAGAAGGCCAGACCTTAGTTTTTTTTGTTTTGTTTTGTTTTTCCTTCTGGTTGCATCTCTATCTCTGATAATCTCTACTATCATACATAGTAGGTACTCAATAAATGTTTGTTGATTGCAAGAATTACATTTTAGGGGAAAAGCCGGGACGGCTCAGCGGGTTGAGCGCTCGCTTTGAGGTCACGAGGACCGAGGATCGAATCCCGGCTCCGGCCCAGGCAGGACCCACGTGCTGAACTGGGGAGTTCCCACAGTTCGGTTCTCTAGCTGTCTCTGTCTCTGTCTCTCTCTCTATCTGTCAAGAGTAAAATAGAAATAAATATGCACTAAAGATAAAATAATTACTCTCTATAAATATAAAAAAAGATATAAAAAAAAAATAAAAAAAAGAATTACATTTTAGGCTCAACTCTTATTCTTAAAAGTCCCAAATTTGGTTTCCTATTGGCGATGTGTATAACTGAAAAGACTAGCTATATCTAAATCTCTTTGTGTGTGTGTGTGCTACAACTAATAATAATTTTATTCAAGAAAAAAATAATGTGTGTGTTTATGGAACATAAAGTACTTTTAATTGCGAAAATTAAGTTGTTCCATGTTTTTATATTATAAAGAAAAATTTAGGGAAGCCGGGATGGATCAATGGGTTAAGCGCTCACTTTGCAGCGCCGGGGACCGAAGATCGAATCCCAGCCCCGGCCCGTGCGGACCCATATGCTGAACTGGGGAGCTCCCCCAGTTCAGTTCTCTCTGTGTCTCTGTATCTCCCTCCCTCTCTCTGTCTCTTTCTCTCTGTCAAAAACAATTAAAAAAAAAAAAAAGAAAGAAAAACTTACTGTCTGATTAATATGAGTATATCTTTACTACATTTACACTTATATTATGTAACCTAAATTCATATTAAAAGAAGCTATATATAAATAAAATTATTAACATTTATAAAATAGATTATGTTCTTGCTTAATTAAAATTATTCTTTTTTTTTAAATATATTTTTATTTATTTATTTTTATTTTTGACAGAGAGAGAGAGGTAGATACAGAGACAGAGACAGAGAGAGAACTGAACTGGGGGAGCTCCCAGTTCAGCATATGGATCCGCACGGGCCAGGGCCGGGATTCGATCTCTGGTCCCCTGTGCTGCAAAGTGAGCTCTTAAGCCACTGAGCCATCCCGGCTTCCCCTAAAATTATTCTTAATGGGAAAGCTGGGATGGCTCAGTGGGTTAAGTGCTCAGTTTGAAGCCCCGAGGACCGAGGATCGAATCCTGGTTCCGGCCCATGCAGACTCACGTGCTGAACTGGGGTGTGCCTCCAGTTCAGTTCTTGCCAGAGGCCTAAGTGGGAGGCTCCTGACCCAGTTCCTGCCCTGCGCAGCCCTTGCCCACCTGTGGAGTGAAACTATATGGTCAACTATGGAGACTGCTCTGGGCCCTCCCCCTTCTTTCTGTCTCTCTTTGTCTCTGTTTCTCTCTGTCAAAAATCAATAAAATAAAGCTTAAAAAAAAATTATTCTCGATGTGCTTGATAAAAAAATGCATACCACTCTAATGTACATTTTTATTTATAATTCACTTATAATGTCAGTATTTTATATAAATAGTCTCCTAAAAAATGACAAGAGTAATTTTTAACGTATGTCACTAAATGGTTTAATTATTAATAAAATCATTTGGAAATACTATGTTTTTCTATTTTTTGTAACATTTATATAGTATATAAGTAAACTTTATGATTTTAAGCAACTTACCTAAATTAAATGTAAACATTTGTAAACAAATGTAAACAAAAAAATTTCACAAGTTCTGTGAAATCTCATTTTAAATGATGATTTCTATAATAAGATACTAACTGGACTATATTCATTTTCATTAGTATTATCTTCAAATTATAAAATGTTTTGCACTAAAATTAAATATATATTTAAGATTACCTGAAATAAAAAATTTTAAATTAATTGTAATGATTGAGACACTAAAGGATATTTTTTTTATTGTTAAATTTGTACTTTCCCTGTCTAGATGTAACTGCATCCTCATGTAGTTATGTTTTTGTATACTAATTAGTCACCCCAAGACTTTTAACTCTATCTACAAAACTGTCAGATGAATTAGCAATTGGTATTGCAGTTTACATATAAAGAATTACAACCATCTTTTAAAAACTTATGCATTCTGGTATTTGAGCTAATAGGACCACTTTTTAAAGATCTTGTAGAAGTGTCATCAACTGAAGAAAAATTTAGTTAGCTATTGTTTAAATATTTAAACAACAATCACACTGATATGCCTTCTAAAAGACAGTGGAAACACTTGGTAAAGCTGTACATTTCCTGTTTATAGTCTTTCTTTAAATTAAGTTGAGGTTAAATATTAGGTTTTACATTGATTCATTAACAGAATGAAACTTCAGAGAATTGGTTTCCTAGAGCACTTCAATAAAGTGGCACACTCGGCTAGATGGAATCAGTCTTACATGGATCTTTTCCTTGCACCAGGGTGTTTTTAATCCAAATTCAGAAAAAAGCTCGATATTATGTATATTATTAAGTGATCCCAGCACTGACATTATAATGTACCCTCAGAATGTATATAATACCTGTAATAAAATATAATTGTGAAATTTAACAAAATAATTCTTTGTAATTTTAAAACTTAAAAATGTACGTTAAATAATTTTTTAAAATTAATTGTTTCAGAGGGGAGAACCAGGAGGTCCTGTGAAAAGAAATATAGGAAAAATAAAAGTATTGTGGAATAAAAAAGCAGTTTTGCATTGCATATGAGGCATTATATAAATCTACCCAATTAAAATTTGCTGTAGCAGAAATAAAGTGTTGGAAGCATAATGAAACAACAAAAATCAATTAGAATAAACTACATGACACTAGATTATAGTTGGTTTCATAACTATGAATATGTTTGAATATATACATATACATGTGTGTGTGTGTGTGTGTGTGTGTGTGTGTGTATATATATATATGCTAGTTCATATATAAATACTACCACTATACAAGGGCTGTGCAGTCTTCTCTATGATGGTTTTCTAAGGAGGCCTAGAAGCAGTGAGACTTCAGTATCAAAAGTCATATCTTGTACCTGTATGTGATTTTCTTTTTTTCTGTTTTTTTTTTTTT
>PVKE010032599.1:0-18390 GCA_004027555.1 Craseonycteris thonglongyai
GTAGCTTTTTGATCATTCAGGACACTCTTTGCACTGAGAATTTTACTATGAACATCATCATCATTTATAAATACTATAAATGTGACAGATGGCATTTATTGGTGAAATCTATTGACCTGTCAACCTGGATAGTGAAGCTCCTGTTTTTCAGTTCATTGCATAAAACCATTCAACATCCTGTGACATATCATCAGTATGGTGTTGATCATAAGTCTTGAGAGTAGAACCTTTTCAAATACTCATTTAGTGTTTTAGCAATTTCCTCATTATAATTTTACATGCTGAAATTATTAGTTTATTTAAACAACTATGTTACTCAAGTTTTCCTGAACAATAGCCTGCTATTAAATAACCCGGTCCCATATTATAGGATGAATATTTTAATCAAACATTAATTTTTCTATTCTAAAAGCCATATAAAAATAAACAGTACTGTCATTTGTCAAATAACTGTGATTTGTAAGCATGTGTTTAATTTTTCTGGGAATATTGTTACATTTGGAGTTGCCACAGAAGACACAAAGAAATACAACCAGTTGGAGCGTCAGCCTGTGTAAAACCAACTGGTTCAAAGCTTTTATTATAAAGACAGATTTTATGTGCCCCTCTCTGGTGCATGATTCAGAAGTCTGTAATTCTTCATCACTAGCCTTAATAGAACTGTCCGTTAGTCCAGGCATTTAATCTTCCTTCCATTTCACACCTCATCTTCACAGATCACCATATTGTATCAGCAAACACATTTGTAAAGCACAAGCACTAATAAATTACAAAATAAAAGGGAATACTAAAGCCATAAATTAGAACATTAGAAAAAAATAAGGAAGCATGATATAATTTACTTCAAACTCTTTATCCAAGTTTTGTAATGTTCTTTGTGAGAGGATTGCATATCTGTTGAAAATTGTGCTTCATACTAACTGCCTGTATTTAAACTCTCCTCTTAAAAAAAATTTGACACATAAGCAGAGTTCCAGTTAATTGGTAACGTGGTATATTATATTTTCTAATGACAGGCACAAATTTTTAATGCAATTTCTTTTGAAAACTAGCTGATGTACATAATTATAGTATTTTGTTCCCTTTACCCAATGCCAAGGATCAGGAAGGCAAATTTTCTTGCTATCACTTCTGGAAAGTAGGATACATTGTTTATTTTACCACTTGTTTGAGGCCTAATCTTTATGAAGATGTCTTATTTTATGTTTCTCAGCAGTTGTAATAAGCTATATTTTATATGGTCTGCAAAGAGAAAGATTTTTATTTTAATCTTTCCACAAAAACAAAGCAAAGTTAAAAAAAATTCTCTTTATATTTTAAGTTTTAAAATATTTTTACTTGTGAATATTTTGATTTCTCATTACCTCAATGATGTTTTGTTTTTAGCATTTTTGTTATTTTAGTCCAAAGGGATCTCTATCTTCTAGGTATGCTAGTTCAAATGGTCCTTCTATAAAGTGAACATTTTAGTGTCTGTTTAATGGTTGAAACTGTTTCATTGATCACATTGCTCTTTTTGTTTTCAATAGAGTTGATATTCAATATTATATTAGTTTGAGGTGTACAGCATAGTGTCAGATAGTTATATAACTTACAAAGTGATCCCTTCAATAAATCTAATACCCATCTGGTACCATAAATAATTATTAAAATAATATTAACTAAATTACCTATGTTTTACTTTATGTTCCCAAAGACTATTTTGTAACTACCAATTTGTACTTCCTAATCCCTTCCTAATTCCTTTTCTTTCAGCCTCTCCCCTGCCCCACTTTCCATATGGCAACTATTAGTTTCTTCTCTATATCTATGAGTCTGTTTCTGTTTTGTGTTTGTTTATCTTGTTTTTTAGATTCCATATATAATTGAAATCATATGGTATTTGTCTCTCTCTCTCTCTCTGACTTATTTCACATAGCGTAATACTCTATAGACTGATCCATGTTGTAGCTAATGCTAGTATCTTATTTTTGATTTGTGTATATGTACCACCTCTTCATCCAACCATCTATTGATGGTCATTTAGGTTGCCTTCATATCTTCGCTAGTTAAAATAGTGCTTCAGTGAACATATGAGTTATGCACCTTTTTTTAATTTGTAATTTGAATTTTTTCATAAAAATACCCAGAAGTAGAATTGCTGAGTCATAAGGTATATCAAACTGCATTTATTCCTGGATGCAAGGTTGGTTTAATATCTATGTATCAATTAATGAAATACACCACAGAAACAAAATAAAAAATAAAAATTGTATCAATAGATATAGACAAGGCATTTGACAAAGTCTAGCATCCATTTATGATAAAAATTCTCAGCAAAGTGGGAATAGAAAGATTATACTCCAACAAAATAAATGGTATATGACAAACCCACAGCTGCATCATATCAATGGTGTAAGGCTGAAAGCATTTTTCTTAAAATCAGGGGCAAAAAAAGAATGTCCTCCTTCCCAATTTCTGTTCAACATAGTATCAGAAGTCCTAGCCACAGCAATCATACAAGAAAAACAAATAAAAGGCATCTAAATTGGAAAGAAAGAAGTAAAGCGGTCATTATTTGCAAATGGCATACATATGATATATAAAGGACCCTAAAGATTCCACCAAAAAAAACCTGATAAATGAATTCAGTAGAGTCACAGACTACAATATCAATATTCAGATATCAGCTGCACATTTTATACATTAATAATGAACTATCAAAGAAAGACAAATTAAGAAAAAGCAATACCATTTACAATTGATCACACTGTTCTTAAATTTCCTTTATATGAATTACAAAGTCTCCTATGACCTGGCCCATACTTAGCCTTCTTGTCTCTTTATTTTCTCTTTCCCCTTTACCACCACTCATTCTGTCCCAGCTTTCCAAGCTTTTTAAAATGTGGCTCACTGCTTCCTTTTTCTTTTCCTTACTCTTTGAGTCACTCCTACATAATTTCCCAGTGTTTGTTGGGCATAATTTTGATCAAGAACCCTTGTCTAGTCAGTCCCTTAATAAATTTCTTACCTCCTATCCACTTGCCTCCTATAAACTTGCCTTCTTAGAGAACACAACATAACTGCATCATGTCCACTTTGTTAATTATGTGTCCCCCAAAGTAGGAAATAACTCATTAAGGGTGAGATCATCACATACTTATTTAGCAATTTTCCCTAGATCTTAGCACAAGACCACAATATAGGGGAAATTGAGGGTGTATAGAATAAACAAATGAAAGTATATTAATTTTTTCCTATTATGGTCTGAAGAATAGGCATGTGTGTGTGTATGTATGTGTGAGAATGTATGATGTTTAAGCTAAAAAATGTCAAGTAACTTAAAAAACACTTCCTTGTCTTTTTTATTGTTAAATTTATTAGGGTTGATAACAATTACATAGTTTACAGTTGTACAGCTCTACATTATATTGTCTATGTATTGCATTACGTGCACACCACCCAGAATCAACAGAATCAACTCTCCCACCATCACCATATATCTGGTGCCTACTCCCAACTTTCCCCCACCACTCTGCTGCTCCCTTTTCCCCTTCCCCTCTGGTAACCACTAAACTATTGAGTGTGTCCATAAGTTTTTGTTTCTTTGTTACTTTCAGTTTTATAATCCACCTATGAGTGAGGTTGTGTTTCTTCATTCTTTCAGTCTGACTTTATTTCGCTTAATAAGATGGTTTCAAGGTCCATCCATGTTGTCACAAATGGCTGTATTTTATCTTTTCTTATCACTGAGTAGTATTCCATTGTGTAAATGTACCACAACTTCTTTATCCAGTCATCTATCAAAGGACACTTTGGTTGTTTCTGTGATTTGGCCACTGTGAACAGTACTGCAATGAACATTCAGGTATAGATATCTTTGTGGATTGAGATTTTCAGGTTTTTTGGGTAGGCTTTGTAGTACAGATTAAACTCAGGCCATGAAATGCCCCCAGCTTTATCCTTTTTTTCTTAGGATAGCTTTGGTGATTTGGGGTCTTTTGTGGTTCCATACAAATCTGATAATTTTTTATCTTTCTTGAAAGAATGTCTGTGGGATTTTGATGGGAATAACATTGAATTTGTATATTGCTTTTGGTAATATGGCCACTTTAACTATGTTGATTCTTCCAATCCATGAATACAGAACATCTTCCCATTTCTTTGTGTCTTCTTTAGTTTCTTTTAACAATATTTAATAGTTTTCAAAGTATAAGTTTTTCACATTCTTTGTTAAATTTATTCCTAGGTATATCTTTTTTTTTCTTTCTTTCTTTTTTTTTTTTTTGGAACAACAAAGGGAATGAATTTTTTCATCTCTCTGAAATTTCATTGTTGGCATATAAAATGCAGTTGATTTTTGTACATTAATTTTGTATCCCGTAACTTTACTGTATTTGTCTATTCTATTGTAACAGATTTCTGATAGAGTCTTCAGAGTTTTCTATATCTTAAAGGATCATGTCAGCTGCAAAGAGTGATAGTTTGACTTCTTTCACAATTCTAATACCTTTTATTTTTCTCTTGCCTGATTGCTCTGGCTAGATCTTCCAGCACTATATTGAATAGCGGTGGTGACAGGGGGTGTCCCTGTCTTATTCCTGATTTGGGGAAAATAGGTTTCAGACTTTCCCCATTCAATATATTTGCTGAGGGTTTGTTGTATAAGGCCTTTATTATGTTGACGTACTTTCCTTCAATTCCCATTTTATTCAGTGTTTTGATCATAATTGTGTGTTATATCTTATTAAATGTTTTTTCTGCATCCTTGTCATTTTTAATATTGAAATCGTTTAAATTATTTTTTCTAGCATGTCATTTAAATACTTAATTTTGTTTCTTGTTATAAATTTATTTGCAATCATTTGCACTATTTGCAAGTTTACTTTCTCTATAGTAGATTTACAGTCATTCTATTGCTATCATAAATTTAGCATATATATATACTTATATATATGTATTTGTATATCTTATTATATATTGTATATCTGTTGCTTTTTATCTTTGAAGGCAACAAATTAAGAATTTGCATGTTCACATTATACAACAAATAAGTGTTACATTTAACAAGTATAACTCATTAGGATACAATCATAAAAAATGTTTTTCTCTTTGTCCTGTAAATCTACTATGTCACATTTTTTCTCTGGGAAAAATATTAGTCAGGCTTGGTTGGTAACATTTTCTGGCTATTCTGCGACAATAGGTCTTATTGTAGCAGAATGCACCTTCGTTTCAGGAAATTTCTCATTTTGATAATCAAAGTCCTTTTTCAGTATAGTCTGTATTTTCTACTCCACCAACATAGGCCTTCTTCAAGTTAAAATTTTAGTGAGATAAAGGATATTGTCAGTTTCCACTCCTATTTCCAATTTTGTGCTAATAACTGTTGCTGCTACTGCTACATTTCTTTGGTCTCAGTTCCCATTCCTACCCCATTAGGTTGACCAAAGTTGAGAAATAGGTGACAAAACCGGCATAAGAATTTCAGATAAGTCAGAGATACTATATAAAATGTGTTTTAAATATTAAGAATATTAAATCTCTATGTCTATAATTAATAGAAAATGGGATGATGTCAAGAGTAAGAAAGATGCAGCAATACGAGAAAGAGGTTTTCTTGAAGCCTGTAATACTTTTGGCCTTAAAGTGTTTTCATTTAATATCCCTATAACTATCTCCTTTCCTTTTTTTGTTTCTCTATTACTATCAAAACCATTACCAGAGAAAATGTTTCCCTCAGCAGCTTCCATTTCTCACAACAAGAATATTTACCATGAGAGATAGGTTCAGGCATGCTGTTTGGTCTCAAGTTCAAAACTCATAGTCTAGTCACATATTTAGTGCAGTAGGTATAAATCCCAGGAGTAATAAGCTGTGAAGAGGAAAATATATTTTTTAAATGTAGCTTCTATTTGAACCATATATTCGGAGAGAAGAGAAGTATTACTGCATAAGAGAATTGGATGAGTGTATAAGAAGTTTTAAGCAGACAAGTCAATCAATATCCAATCACTACCTGGTGGTAGAAGTAAAAAGGAAAACATTTCTCTTAAAAAACACTACCCCACTTTGGGGTGGAAGTTTATTGTTTTTGTTTGCTTTAGTTAAAATTTATAGAAAATACTATTATACACAATAGTTTTCAGAGGACAACTTTTATAAGATGTGATAATATTGAAATAACGAACATATTGCAACACTATGTTTATTTTAAACAATATTTTTATTTTAAAAAGTACTAGGATGTTTTGACTGAAACTCTCAGAAACCTCCACATCAATCTTAGTGTTTAGACGGTCTCCAACAGTAGTGGACTCAGTGGTTCAACGTTTTATAAAGGACAGGTTTTAGCACTTCCCGGCTCCGGCCTTGATACTGTTTATTTTTCTCAAGCTGGTGGCAATTTAGATGCAGCCATTCAAGATATTATTTTTAATGCAGCATTAATCCAAAATGTTATCTTTTCTTGTGATTCTCAAATCAATACGTGAAATAATTTTGAAGAACGTATCTCATTCTCTCACATGACTTTGGCCATAACTTGTTTATATGACTATTTCTAATCAGCGGTAGCAAAGGATATAGTGTGACTACATTGTCCAAACTCTTATTGTCTTGAAGTGCATTAAGGAATCAAATTCAATACAGATATTAAAAACAGATCTTTGGTTTTTAAGTTACATATCTTATTTTTGACTCCTTGATTGGAAGATAAATAATTAATTAATTGAACATATATTAGAATAAAAATTTTAAATATGAACTTCTCAGCATTGTCCTTGTTTACCTCATGATTGGATTTTACTTCTATTCTGAAATTAAAAAAAATATTAGAGCGTTTCCTTTAATGCTGATTAACAGTAATAAACTACAATTTCTCAAAGTTTAAAATTTTAACTTTAACATTATTTTGTGGTATTTATTCAAACTTAATAGTTTTTCCTGTTATAAGTATAGTAAATATTTCAGTAAACTTAAGTAGTTTGTACCTGTTCTATGTGCCTCATGGATCAGAATTAGAAAATGTTCCTCTTTATCAAATAATAGAGATACATTCAGATGCTTTTCTAGTCAGATACTTCCAGAGCATAAAATACATCCTAAATTATACAATTAGTAGAATAAAATGAAAATAGGATTTGAATAAATAATTAAGCATATCCTAGAAAGGTTTGACAGTTAGATGTTAAAACAATATCAAACTAAAAAGCTTCAGCACAACAAAGGACACCATCAACAAAGTAAAGACGCAACTAACCAAATGGGAGAAAATATTTGCAAACAATGCCTCTGATGATGGGCTAATATCTAAAATATATAAAGATCTCATACAACTCAACAACAAAAAAAACAAACAATCCAATTGAAAAATGGGTAAAGTGTACTAGGACCAGCCTGGCTGAATAAGGTTTCTAAGTTCGAATGGTGGGAATTGAAAATAGACCCAATGATCTGCCGACTGCCCCTCAATAAGGACAGCCCCAAAAACCTTTATTAGTTATCTTTTATAGTATACATGTGCGTCATTACAAGAGAACATCAGACATTATTTATCTCAGCTAAGCCTAGTCCAAGGGCATCTTTATCTCAAGCACATAGCCATTTCTTTGTAAGCCTTTTTTGCTTGTAAGCCTTTTTTGCTTCTAGTTTCTAGCTTACTGGCTTTCTGTAACACTATGTTGCAAATTGTCAGCTCACAAGACTTCATGTGAAATATCACAAGTACATCCAGTTTCTATCCCTTCCAGGAGGTTGGGTGGGGCTGAGGCCCTGCCATCATGCCCCCCAGAAAGCCTTCCCTGTCAAGCACATGACCAGCTCCCAACAGTAAAGGACCTAAATAGACACTTCTCCCATGAACACAAACAAACGACCAACATATATATATAAAAAAATGCTCAAGATCACTAGCAATTAGGGAAATGCAAATTAAAATGATACCACCTCACACCTGTTAGAATGGCTATAACCCAATCACCAAGACAGGGAATAACGAGTGCTGGAGAGACTGTGGAGAAAAAGGAACCCTCATACGCTGCTGGTGGGAATGTAAATTGGCACAACTACTATAGAGGGCAGTATAGAGGTTTCTCAAAAAATTAAAAATGAAATTAACATATGAATCAACAATCCCTTTATTGGGTATCTATCCAAAAAACTTGAAAACCTTATCCCACTAAGATATATGTACCCCAATGTTCGTCACAGCACTATTCACGGTGGCCAAGTTGTAGAAACAACCAAAGTGTCCTTTGATAGCTGACTGAATAAAGAACTTGTGGTACATCTACACAGTGGAATATTACTCAGTGATAAGAAAAGATTAAATACTGCCATTTGCAACAACATGAGCAGACCTTGATTGAGATTGTCATATTAAGTGAGGTAAAAGTCAGACTGAAAAAATCAGGACTGCACGACTGCACTTATAGGTGGAATATAAAATTGAAAGTAACAAAGAAACAAAAACTCATGGTCACAATAAGTAGTTTACTGGTGACCTGAGGGTAAGGGGGGAGGGCGGGGAGGGGGGAGGGAGAGAGCATCAAATATATGATGATGGAAAGAGAACTGACTCTGGGTCATGAGCACATAATACAATACATAGACAATGTAATGTAGAATTATACACCTGGAATCTATGTAATTTTTTACCAACCAATGTCAGCCCAATAAATTTAGTAATTAATATTAATAGAAATAAAATAAAATAATTTGACAATTATAAGATTAGGTCAATGAAAAGCAAAAACACTATTAAGACAGCATTAGATAGAGTTATCTTTGCAAGTTGGTAGAGAACTGAGAAAATAAATCCATAAGCAGTTGATTCCCATTATTCATGGCAGTTATAGTCTATAAAGCCATGAACAATGAATAGGTAAATATTGAACTGTTGCTCAGGTAAAAGTACAGGATTAATCTCCTGCAAGCCTCTGGTTACAACATTTCCATTAACAAATAAATACACAATCTTATTTTATGAAGGTGTCTACTTAAAGACATCATATTTAATATATGCTGTTGATCCATTAGCATTGAACTAATAGTCAACAGCAAGAAAATTTATGTCTAAATGAAGCTTACTTAAATATTTTCTCCATTAAGGCACATTCTTTCTTGGTTTCTTGTATATAGAAAAAAATACATCACTGTAGCATAAACTGGAGGGCCCATTTAAACAGCATAATCACCAACAAAAAACAAAATACAAATAAAACATAAATGTGCAAAAGTCTTGTCAGTAAATATACTGTGGAAAGACATTTGTTTACTGTCTATATGAGAGCTTAAATAAGAAGGCAGAGCATTACTGTATTTGACCCCCAGCTGGGAATGAGTTTGTTGACCAACTCAAATTTTGCCACTCTGTGCATATCAGTTATTATCCACAAAATAAATTTTGTAGCTATAAATTTTTTGAAGTAGGTAAATTTAGAAGTACGTAATTCAAAAATGTTGAGGATAGACTGAACACAAAAAAAAGACAAAAAAAAAAATGCAGTCATGACTTTGTACCACCAAAACCCACCTTGATTTCAAACCAATCATTAATATCAAAGATTGACACACAGATTATTTAATCTACAGCAATAATCCAGGAAAGCAAATTGCTCACTGTATTATTCTAATTGTTTAACCTCAAACTCCTATGTAGTGCTTAGCCTTGGTGACTTAGACTCTCCAGTGGTTCTCAACTTTAGAGTGCATCAAATTCACCTAGAATGAACTTAAAAATATCTTAGTAGGGAAAGCTGGGATGGCTCAGCTTTGAAGCCTCAAGGACCGAGGATCAATCCCGGCCCGGCCCCACGCGGACCCACTTTCTGAACTGGGGAGTGCCCCCCAGTTCTGTTCTTGCCGGGACCTATGTGGGAGGCTCCCGGTCCATTTCCTGCCCTGCGCAGTCCTGTGCCCACCTGTGGAGTGAAACTATATGGCAAACTAATGTCAACTATAGAAACTGCTCTGGGCCCTCCCCCTTCTCTCTGTCTCTCTTGTCTCTGTTTCTCTCTGTCAAAAATCAATAAAATAAATCTTAAAAAAAAAAAATCTTATTAAATGAAATAAGTCAAACTGAAAGAGTCAAGAAACGTATGACCTAACTCATAGGTGGAATATAAAACTGAAAGTAATAAAGAAACCAAAAGTCATGGACATAGTCAATAGTTTACTGATTACCTGAGGGTAAGAGGGGAGGTGGGTGGAAGGGCTGGGAAGGGGAGTAGGGAGGAGGCATCAAATATATGATGATGGAAAGAGAGTTGATTTTGGGTGGTGAGCACATAATGCATGCCTAAACCATGTAATATAGAATTATACACCTGGAAACAATGTAATTTTTATCAACCAACGTCACCCCAATAAATTTAATATTTTAAAAAAGGTATTAAGATGAACACCCCCCCCCCCCAAAAAAAAAATCATCCAGGATGCCTGTGAACACAGAGATTTTGGTATCTCACTTCCAGGTTGGGGTGAGGCCTGAGAAGTTGTACTTGCCAGGAATATGGTGTTCTGGATTTGCAGTGAGCACCAATGGACTGGGTTAAGTTTGACGCAGGAAGCCTCTTTCCAACTTGGGTAAATCTGTAGGACTGAGACTCAAAAGAGACTTTATGTACCATTTTGGCCCCTTTCCCCTGGTTTTGTCCTTCTCATAAGATGGTGTAGCTCTTAGGATGCCAGGATGGCTCAGTGGGTTGAACGCTCGTCCTGCAGCTTTGGGGTCCAAGATTCGAATCCTGGCCCTGCCTATGTGGACTCATATTCTCAACTGGGGTGTGCCCCCAGTTCAGCCATACCTCTCATGCACCCAGTTCCTGCTCTGCACAGCTCCGTGCCCACCTGTGGAATGAAACTAATGATGTGCAACTATGGAGACTGCTCTGGGCCCTCCCCCTTCTCTCTTTCTCTCTCTGTCAGAAACCATAAAATTAAACCTTAAAACAGGAGAGACTGAGAGAGAGACCATGTTGCTCTAATTTCAAATACTGAAAAATTAAATTAAAAAGAAAAGAAAAGAGAGGTCAACCAAAAAGTAATATTATGTTTTGGAGCAGAATCCACCATCTCTAGTTTTCCTCAGTGCATGAGATTTGTGTGACTTGAAAGATGGCTCTATTTTATTACACCAGATTCATGTTTGTTGTGCTGAAAAATTCCAAAAATGAAACTGGAAATTTAAAAATGAAATAAAATTGCAAAGTAGGGAAATAGTGAGAAATCAAAGTTGACAACTAAAATTATAACTATGAACTCAGGAGAGATTGTATTTTCTCTTGAACATAATGATGTATCTAATCCTAAATATCCTAATATCATAGACTTTAAAAAACTGCCCACATCTTTCAGGGGGTTTAAACCCAAGGAGCATTTCTCAAAATCAAGTAAACAAGAGAATACACAATTAGTTAGTTGCAGGCATTACATCATCTGATTTTATCTTAGAAAAACCAAGTCACTTAAAAATGCCCTACAAAGAAGTCACAAGTGAAGATAATGTCAATATTGGAATTCTAAGAGAAAAAGAATATGACATATCTTCTTCTGGCATGACTCATCATCAGCTGTATAAGTAGGTAAAATTTATTATTTTTGTATTAAGATTATAGTTATAGAACAGTCATATTTTAAGATTATCAATAAAATCATTTGGTAATAAGTATAAATCTGAGACCAAATAAAGACCATTATTCTGTAGGTATTTGGCCTTTGAGATATAAAACCATCATAACTAGCAAAATATTTTAAAATTGATTTTTAGGAACATAAAAACAAATCTCCACCAAATCTTTTAACTCATGTTGAACATCTATTGCTACTGGTTAAAAAAAAAGAGAAAAGGATTTTAATAGACATTTATCCAAACAAGATATACAAATGAATAAGCCCATGAAAAGATGTTTATCACTAATTGTTAGAGAAATGTAAAATAAATTATGAGATGCCACCTCACAGCCATTAGGGGAGCCAATAAAAAAACAACTACAAAAACAAACAAAGAAACAGAAAATAAAAGAGTTGCCAGCAATACAGAATTCTTGTGCTCTATTAGTAGGAATGTAAAATGGTGCAGCCACTATCAAAAACAGTATGGTGTTTCTTCAAATAATAGTCCAGTTCTAGGCATATATCCAAAAGAATTAAAAGAAGGATTTCAAAGAGATATTTGTACAAACATGTTCATATCAGCATTATACACATGGCAAAAAGTGGAGTCAACTCAAGTGTCTGTCGTGTATGAATGGATACACAAAATTGGCACATAGATAAAATGGAATATTATTCCCTATTAAAAAAGGAAGGAAATTCTGACACATGCTATAACGGCCAGTCACAAAAAAACAAATACTATATGAGGTAATCAGATTTTTTTTTAACGTTATTGACAGTGAACAACTTGGTGTCGTTTTTTAAAGATTTATTTTTATTGTTTTTTGACAAAGAGAGACAGACAGAGAGAGATAGAGAGAAGGGAAAGGGCCCAGAGCAGTCTCCATAGTTGACAGCATTAGTTTTCCAAACAGTTTCACTCCACAGGTGGGCACAGGGCTGCGCAGAGCAGGAACTGGGCCGGGAACCTCCTTTATGGGCCCCAGAAAGAAATGAGCTGGAGGTACACCCCAATTCAGCAAATGGGTCCCCATGGGCTGAGGCCGGGATTCGATCCTTGGGCTCCGGGGCTGCAAATTGAGTTCTTAACCCCCTGAGCCACCCCAGCTTCCTTGAGGTAATCAGATTTAAGCTGTAAAATGATCGATAGTTAACAGGGCTGAGGGGTGAGTAGCAAATGGGGAGACATTGCTTAAGGAGTATAGAGTTTTTATATCACAAGATGAAAAAAAGTCTGCATTTAACAATATTGCACTATACACTTAAAAATAAGTAAGATTGTAATTTTTATGTTTTGTGTACTTTACTATGATCAAAAAATTTTAATCTAGTAGTAATGTAGTACTAACAAAAAAATCACTAAATATATTAAATATTTTAAGTTCTCTTTTGTGGAATTTTTCATAATAACAATAAATAAAAGATGTATATCACTGGGGGAATGCTTCTCTATTCTGATTAAAATTGTTGACATAGTACACAGTGAACAATTTGGCTGCAAATGGTGAGAATTTCCCATGTCAACAAATACTATTGAAAGTTACATAGAAAACAAAGCTGTATTAAAAAACGAGGGGAAGCCGGGACAGCTCAGCAGGTTGAGCGCTCGCTTTGAAGCCCCAAGGACCGAGGATCAAATCCCGGCTCCGGCCCAGGCGGACCCACATGCTGAACTGGGGAGTTCCCACAGTTCGGTTCTCTAGCTGTCTCTGTCTCTGTCTCTCTCTCTTTCTGTCAAAAGTAAAATAAAAATAAATATGCACTGAAGATAAAATAATTACTCTCTATAAATATAAAAAGATATAAAAAAAACAAAAAAACAAAAAAAAAACGAACACTATGATTAAAGTGTAGATTTTCTACTATTTTAGCTTATGATATTTACTAGCCTTTCCTTAAATTGTGACATATACGGGACTATTTTCTTTATAACCAATAAAGTAAAGAGATAATGAAGAAAATATAATCTTACATATTCTCAATGTGTGCTCTCTCTATATATATTAGAATTAAAAAAATGTGTATGTATAACTTTTGATGGGATTTGTATTTGGCTTTTCTTTCTTTTTTTTTTTTGAGATAAGTTGTGCTACACACCACATACAAAATTTTTTTCACAGTCTATTTTGTGAAGAAGCAATTACTGCACAAAAAATCAAAGTCAGAAGTACACAAAGTACTCCATAATTTTACCCATGTGGTAAATTTTATAAAAATAAGATCCTCAACATAGAATCATTATAATAGTTTATAATAAAACAGAGACACCAAGAACCTTTTAAAAGATTTCAAGTGTCAATATACTTAAAAGAGGTGTCAAATTTTTCTTTCTTTTTCTTTTTTTTCTGCTTTTCAAATATACTAAAAATTTTAGAATTCATAAGTAAACAAATATTTATTAAAACATACCATTTATTATTTGTTCATCACTGTCACTATCCTGGAGTCTCAGATATACTTCCAAAAAGAAATTATGGGACAAACATATTTGTGAAGGGAATACCAAACTATGGTTTTGATTGGCTAATTCTGGCAAATTTGCCTGGGCTGCTTCTTCTTCAGAGTAGACTGATATATTTCATAGGAGCCTTCTATTAGAGAGATTTAAGAACAGAACTTAAGCCAGACAGCGTGCATTTAGGTACTATTGCTGACAGACAACATGCATTTAAGTACCATATTTTCAGGCCAGTTAATTTACATATTTGTATCTTTTTTTTTTTCACCTGTAAATTGTAGGTAAAAAATCTTACTATGTAGTAATTACTCTCCTGTGTCTAGTGCAGAAAAAAATATGCATTAGTTAAGTACAGCTTTATTCTGTGTTGTTACAAATTAACTATTTCTTTTTATCATGATTTTCAAATATTCAACTTCAGATAAATACAAATTTTGACTTCCAAAATAATAGAGTGGATAATTTCTCATAAAGGGGAGAAAACAATCTACTCAGGCCATATATTTTTGCCCCTATTAAAACTTTGGATTTTTCTCTGTAAAATTACATAAGTTAATTTTTTATGACACCTTCATAGAAACCATTTATTGCATCACAGAGTGTTTATGGAGCAGTTTGGCTTCTAGCACTGTTAAGGAACAAGAATTATAAGTCACAGTATCACAGTAGTTATAATGGAATAGGTGCAGAACCATAGGCCTGTTTAATTATGGGAATTCTCTCCACCCATCAATTATAATAGAATATATTGTATGATAGTCTGAAGAAAATTAAAACATTTGTTATTTTCAGAGCCAATTCAACAAAGATGAATTTGTCTATAGAAAGTTTTGGCCTACAATCTTAACCCATTATACAAGAATGATGGAAGTTAATACCAGGCCTGCAATCTCCAACTTCAGTTAGTGCTTTGATATTAATTAACTCAATAATATTTAAGTAAAAATTGTTGGCATGAAAAAAAAAACCACTGCAAAGTAAGTAAAAGAAAACATAATGTGAGGAGAAGCCGGGATGGCTCAGTGGGTTAGGTGCTCACTTTGCAGCGCCAGGGACCGGGGATCGAATCCCGGCCCCGGCCCGTGCTGAACTGGGAGCTCCCCCAGTTCAGTTCTCTCTCTGTCTCTGTCTCTGTATCTCTCTCTCTCTGTCAAAAAAAAATAAAAATAAATAAATAAAATAAGAATTAAAAAAAAAAAAGAAAACATAATGTGGAAGACTCAAGATAAATAGTCTACTAGGCTATTTTTTATAAAAATCTTTAAAAATTGAAGGACCTATATCATTAAAAAAAAATGTAAGTATACACAAACTATACAACAGGAGGAGAGATCCATAGAGATTGGAATTAGATGAAAAGACAACTGGTGAAGTTTAAATTAGAAATGTAGAACTGTTGAAATGTTATAAGGACTTTAAAATGCATTATCTCACTTAAAATGCATGTGGGAAGCAACAAATAAAATAACAGACATTGCTAAAAATCTTATCAGTGAGATAAGGCAGAAAAAATAGACAAATACTAAAATAATAAAAATATTAAAAGAATATTATGGAAGACAAAGGAAATTTATGCTAAGCATTGAAGAGGTTGCTAAAATTTTTTTTTTAAGTATTTGAAAGTGAAACATCTTAAAATGTCTAATCAGTAGGCAATTATAAATATTTGCTTCAACTTTTCTTATGTTATTAATCTCTAGTTTCATTATATTGCATAAAAATATGAATTACCCTCTTTTTAATCTCTGTATGATCCTAGGTAGAGTTCCTGACTTTTTTTGTTCCTTGATTTCTCATCTGTAAATTGGGGTAACTGTATCAATCTCATAGAATTATGTAGACCAAGGGAATTAATACCCATTTAGTAAAAATTCTTAGGTTTGAAAAAATGCTTAGAAAAGTTTTGCTTACTCTTTCAGCCATATGTACCGGTATGTTCTGCTACTATTACTATTTACTCATCAATCATCAAGTCTCATGGGTTTAAATACCTTTTATAGAATGATCCCTCCTAAATTTGTATCTCCAGCTCAAACCTCTGCCTAACCCCACACTCATGTATGTTATTTCATTATCAGTATTTCCAGTAGAGTATTACCTTAGTCTGGTTGGGCTACTATAACAAAATACCACAAACAGAGTAACTTAAAAACAACAAAAATTTATTTTTCACAATTCTAGAGGCTGGAAGTCTATTTAGACTTATTATCTATCCATACTCCAATTGCATCATTAGCCATAGCAATGACTTTTATGGTTTATATTATAATTTTTTAATGTCTATTTAATCACTTTTAATCTGGAATTGCTTCCTCTAGTCCTTGGCAGCTTTTTACAAAACAACTGTCCTGGCCACCTTAAAAGTCAATGCTATTGAGGGGAAAGCTGGCATGGCTCAGCGGGTTAAGCACTTGTTTTGAAGCCCCGAGGAACGAATCCCAGCCCCGGCCCATGCGGACCCACATGCTGAACTGGGGAGTGCTCCCAGTTCAGTTCTTGCCAGGACCTATGTGGGGGGCTCCTGGCCCAGTTCCTGCCCTGCACAGCCCTGTGCCCACCTGTGGAGTGGAACTACATGGAAAACTAATGTCAACTGTGGAGACTGCTCTGGGACCTCCTCCTTATCTCTGTCTCTGTTTCTGTCTGTCAAAAATCAATAAAATAAATCTTTTAAAAATGTCAATGCTATTGGGAAAAATATGTTATATTACTCCTGAATTCTTGAATCAGGATATCCAAATTGGAAGTAATATTGTTATAAGAATATGAAAAGCCATTTTAAAAATTTTTTTTTTCATTAGTAAGATTGTAAGATCCTAAAAATAAAGGTGTTCAGTTGTAATAATAAATCCTCAGAAATTAGTTTTCAACTATGTATGGACCCTTAAATTCTTTGGTTGTATCCCTATTATTTTAAATCCTGCACATTAAGTTTCTTCTATTTGATTATTTCTCTTCATATCTTTTTACTGGAAAACTAATGTAATCCCCCATTACTTCTATGAAAAACCACAGAGATACAAAAAGTCATGTCAGATGATTAAAAAAAAGGGGGGGGGATTTCCACATCTAGGAGTAGACAACTATGTTCCCTAAATTCTTAAGTCATTTCTTCAAATCCTATCTTAAAATTATTTTTAATATAGTATATATCAGGGAAACAGTCTTATCTCTTTAAAGCTAGATGTTTTTCAGATCAGTTCATTCTCCTTATTTTAGTTAGTCTATATAGAAAATGTATAAAATTTTGCCAGAAAATTATTCTATAGTAGATATTCCATATTTTTACTATAAATTACATATACATTTAAAAAAATTGTTAGTGTGGATATTGTGGTTTTTTACATACACATACACACAAACATATAGAGCAGGGGTGGCCAACAAGTCGATCGCGGTCGACCGGTCGATCGCGAGGCCAATTTTGGTCGATCATCGATCGCTCACAATGTCTGGGGTGGAATTCCGTGTACCATGGACTTTGAAGCGATTGTAGAAGACAAAACTTTCTAGCAATAGTTTAATGCATTCTGGGAATTTGCCAAGGTCATAAATTCCTAGAATTCTGACAGCCTGACACTGTGATCTCTGCTCACCCAGACAATACATTTTGACTTATGTGTTACACTTGTCACCGGACGGAACATGTGAATGCAACAGTTACAACTCGACTCATCAAAGAACACAGTCAGTTAGCTTGAATATTTGGTAGTGTCATATGGTAGCTTCTTTTCTTTTGTATTAACAGTATTATTATCAATCAATATTATTTATCCTCAGTGACCATGTTGAGTTTCCATTTTTCTTCTGTTTAAAATGTAAGGACCTTTTCTTTGTTGTAAATTAAATTGCTTTTCTTACCTATCTATTTACTTGATAAGTGAGCATTCTCGGCAACAGATCTCTAAAGTGCGGTCATTACACTGAGAGAAAAATAAGGGACAGTATTACAAATATATTAGAAATAACAATAATTCTATTTAAATTAAGAAGTCAGTATTGTAAACCATAATAAACATATTGTAACTTTAACATACATCTTGTAAATTTGAATATATCTATATTAGATTTTAATATACTTGCATTGTTATCCCAATCATAATATGCAGTATTGTTATTATTTCTCTCAATGTAGCGGAGATAATTGCCGCAGTTCATGAGTTTTTGAATTTTCTAGGAAAATATTTAATTCAATATTTATTCTTTAAATTGTCATATTTCTTTGCATTCTAGTATACCCATGAACATGAGTAGTAAACCAAAAAAATTGAAAACTTATCACTTCAATGAAGAATGGGAACTCGATTACTTTTTTACAATGGTGAATGATAAAT
>PVKE010032600.1:0-18395 GCA_004027555.1 Craseonycteris thonglongyai
CTTCTGCTGGAGGCGCTGACGGGAGAGCCGGGGGCTTTACCTGGGAGAGAAACATGGTGATGGGGAGTTGTTGTCTTTGTTTTTTCTTTTCCTTCAAAATTCCCCTGTACAAGGACATCACCCCATCAACGCGATGGCTGAACTCGACAGCTCGAACCCTATTGTCGTCCATGTCTTGTGCAAATTGTTGCATCGCTCTTGCCATGTTGCACAATTGTTGCAGATTCTCCAGGGTAAGGCCACGCTTTTCAGTTTCTTCTTCGCAATGTGGCTGCCGACATGGTTGTATTTTTTCATTTTTATTTTTTGATGAATATTTTGGGAAAACCCGCGAAGCACTGAAGCCGCAAACCATGAAGCGCGAAGTGGCGAGGGAACACTGTAATAGTAGAAGATGCAGGGAGAGAAATCATTTTTTCGGAAAGGAAAGAGATATCCAAAAATACTCTTTGAAGAGATAGATTTTCTTCTGTATGTTTTTATTTTTTAAAGTCAGATTTATTGAGGTATAATTATATAAAATTTACTCTTTTTAATTTACAATTTGATTGTTTTGACAAATATTTGTGTAATCACCACAAAAATCAGGATTTAGAACATTTCTATCACCCCAAAGAGTTCTGTTGTACCTGTTCTTAGTCAGTTTTCTTCCGACCCTTAGCCTCTAACAACCACTAATTTGATTTGTCATATAATGTCATAAACGGGAGCCATACAGTATACACTCTTTTGTGTCTGCCTTCTTTTACTTACCATAATCCCTTTGAGGTGATTATTAATTACTTTTTCAATTGTATGTATACACCTCATTTGTTTATCCGTTAATCAGTTTGTTGGACTTTTTTTTTTCCTGTTTATGATTCTGATGTAAACATTCTCTCTATTCTGCTGTCATAAACAAACATCTATGAACATTCATGTGTTTCCTAGGGTTTTCTAAAGTGGGTCTGTTTTGCATTCCTACCATCTCATTGCTTCACATTTTTGTTATAATAGCTTAGTATTATCTCTCTTTTTCATTTTAACCATTTCAAGGGATGTGAAGTGCTATTTTATTATAGTTTAAATATGCCTTTTCCTAATGATCAATCAATGATGTGCTTATTATTTATCTCTTCTTTGATTAAGTCTCTGATCAGGTTTTTTGCCTATTAAAAAAATAACTCAGTTTTCCCTAGTGAGTTATAAGTAAGAATTCTTTGTATATTTTGGGTCCTATATCAGACATGTTTCTGGATATATTTTCTCTGAATTTGTGGTTTAAATTTTCTTTTCTTAGTAGTATCTTTCAAACAGAAGTTTATATTTTGATGAAGTCCAATTCATCTAGTTTTTCTTGTAATATTCGTATTTTTTGTGTCCTAAGAAATCTTTGCCTGGCCTAAAGTTCATAAAGATTTTCTCTTATTTGCTTTCAGAAATTTTATAGTTTTAGGTTTTACATTTAGTTTTGACAGTTTTGAGTTGATTATTATTTTTTTGAATGGTGTGGGATAAAGGTCAGGGTTTGTTTGTTTGTTTGTTTGCATATGGATGTTCAATAGTTCCAGTGCTATCTGTTGACAAACTGTACTTCCCCATTTAATATTTTGGCATTTTCTCAGAAAATCAACTAGCCATTTGTGTGTGGATCTCTGAAACTCACAATTGTGTCCTATTAGTGAATGTGTCTATTCTTATACCATTGTCTTGATTACTGTAGCTTTATGGGAAGTCTTAAAATCAAGTGGCATGAGTTCTCCAGATTTTCTCATTTCTCATAGTTCTTCACTATTGTATATCCTTTTCTATATATATTTTAGAATCAGTTTATCAATTTCTAACAGAAAGAAAAAAGCCTTCTGGAATTTTGATTGGAATTACATTAAATATATAGATCAACTTAGGTGGCAACATATTAATAATACTAAAACTTCTAATTAATGAGCATATATATATGTGTGTGTGTGTGTATGTATATATATGTATGTATGCATGTGCATACACACACACACACATTTTTAGGTCATCTTTAATTTCTCACAAAATTATTGCTTCCAGTTTTTGAAAAAGTAAAATTCTTCTCCCTCTGTCTTCATGTTACTTATTTTTAACAGTTTATTGAGATATAATTCACATACTATACAATGTATCCATTAAAGTATACAATTTGATGTCTTGCTGTATATTCAGAGCTGTGCAGCCATCACTGAACTCAGTTTTAGAACATTTTCAACATGCCAAATAAAAAATCTCATTACCCATAGTTGTCATCTCTTAATTCGCCCCCACCCCCCAAATCATTTTTATCCCAGCCCCCTCCCCCACCTCCCACTCAAGGCAACCACTATACTTTCTATCTTTATAGATTTCTCTTTTCTAGACATTTCATATAAATAAAACTACATAATATATGGTCCTCTGTGACTGGCTTCTTTCAGTTAGTATGTTGTCAAGGTTTACTCATGTTATAGGATGTATCTGCATTTTATTCCTTTTTATTACCAAATTATATTATATGTATCTATCACATTTTGTTTAAATAGTCATAAAAATGTTTTATGTCAGGTTTTAATGTGATTTGAATAGATTAGATACTTTTCTCAATTACCCTTCTTATTCCCTAAAAATATCAGTGGCAATTTTATTCTGTCTTCCCTGTTGAGTTAAAGTTAATATCAAAGATAAAAATTAGTGGTTACCTGAGGGTAAGGGGAAGGGGGACATGGGGGAGTAGGAAGCAGGCATCATATATGTAGCAATGGAAAGAGAACTGACTCTGGGTGGTGAGTACATAATGCAATAAATACATGGATGATGTAATGTAGAATTGTACACCTGGAACCTATGTACTTTTTGCCAACCAATGTCACCTCAATAGATATAACAAGTAAAAAATAAAAATACTAACAAAATTGAAATGATTATCATTTAAAGTGTTTATTAACACTCTCTAGCTTTTTTAACAAACAAAACAAAATCTTTATAATTGATTATTGAGCTTTCTTTAACTTTTCAAATTTAGAAGTCATTTCAAAGCAAATATTTTTAGTTTTAAAAGCTATTTTTAGGACTTAATATTTGTAAAATTCTATTGAGAGTTTCTTTTGGAAATCTTTCATTACAAGGAGATATTTAATTTGGGGGAAGGGGTTAAATAAGATCACTTAAAAATGTATCAGTACTGATTTAATCAAAACTACAACCTTTCTACTTTTTAGATCTGTATTATATAATGTTTTCATAGCATGTAATATATGAGATAGTAAGATCATCTGGCTTTATTTTTATAAATTATTTAAGAGTAGGGTAGTAAAACCATTAGAAATAGGGAATGGTAGAAAATATTTAGGAACTACTGTGACAGGTATTTGGTAGAGACTTTCATATATTAACTTATTTAATTTTTATAGCACCCTCTTGTATAGATATATTTTACTATTATATATTATAGTTTGGAAACTGAAACTCCAAGGGTAAATTCTGCAGCTTAGTAAACAACGATAAACTTAGTAACTTAACTTAGTAAGACATCAATATTAAGTGAGGCTCAAACCAGCATGATTCCAAAGCCATTGTTTTTTCTTCTCAGTTACTGTATTGTACTATAGGAAAGCCACTAAAACTGGAAGCATAGGAGAGTACATAATGCAGAGGGTGCCAAAACTGCATGCATATTTTAAGAAAGGAAAAAACTTTATTAAAATTGTAATTTTACATAATATACTGGTAACAAAAGATGAATACAAGTCACATTTGACTTATGCAATTACAGGAGGTGCTCAAAGTGGTTACCATCAGCGTCCAGACATTTCTGATTATGGTGAACTACCGTACTGCTTGAGCAACGTTAACCAAAGTGTCCACTTACATTGCTTCACATGCCATTTCTACTTACCATGTGTCTCAAACTTATCACAAATGTGTGCAGGTGTTAGGTGTGTTGGAAGTTCTATTGCATACTCACACCTCCATTGTTGTGCTTCCACAGTGTTCTCCAATTTCAAATACTACTTCAAAATGGTCTTGTGTTCCTTGAACGACAAGACAACTGGGCTTCCTCCATTTTCTTTGACTGTCCTGCCTGTCACATGGAGATGTTAGCACTCATTTGATCAACACCATCTTTTGAATGAATGCCATACTACACATTAATACCATAATTCAATTCAAGTTTGAAAAGTAATACATAGATAATGTCTCTTGAAATGTGCATACATCTTTGGCATTCCCAGTATCTGTCCTACTGATATTTGATTACATAGCCAGTAGCGTATCTTTGTTTCCAGAAATTGTGGTTATACTATAGGGGAAATATATATACATATACATATACATTCCTATCTTTATAAAAAATAGATATTTCTATTCAATCATGTATAGCAATATGTGTATGTATACACAGATTCTTCTAAACAGTATAAGTTTGTGTGTGTGTTTAATGAGTGAGTGTTTTTTAAGAGAATTTAGTGATAGTCAAGGAATTGTTAAAGATAATATACATTGGCTCTGCTACAGGTTTATTTTGAATCTTCAAAAAACTTAAATGTCTAGTTTTTAGGTTGTTTAATGTAGATATAAAAATAATTTTTTAAAACTTTATATTAAAGAGTTTGGGAATGAGTAAGTGGAAAGGAAGACATTACTAACAGTACTTTTTATTTTAAATTAGCTCTAATTTCTTTTTCTTTAATCACTTTTATATTATTTATTTGGAAATTAATACTCTTAAGAATATCTATTTTGAAAGATTATGTATTTTTTGTTATTTCATGAATGATTACTTGATGAAATTAGTCATTTGTTATCGACAGAAATATGACAGAACTTTGCAAAGTTCAAAGTGGGCTTAATATTCAACACCAAAGAATTTTGCCTAATTAAAGCTTCTGTTCAATTAAGATAACAATGCATAGTCCTTCATTAAAATTAACACAGAAAAGTTTCTTCTTGGTCCTTGGAGAGGATATTATGTGCGGGCCCTGTTGTGTGGGTTGCAAAATGTCACTGGAATTTATATGCATTACTTGTCTAATTGCAGTAAATGTAGCATGTCCAGATAGGTTTGGAGTTAGAAGGCTGTTTGTTACTTACTGAAAATTTCTTGAAACCCAGTACCTAGAGGCAGCTGTGCCAGGTCCTTCACCTCTCCCCAGAGATGGCTCCGAAGACTCTTGTTGGACCCTGTCTTTCATGGCAGGAGCAGTAAACATGACAGGTTGTTTGGGAGCCATCTGTTTAAAATGGCTGCTGCTTTGTATGCAGGAATGAACTTGAGATCAGTTTTCTGTCTTTCTTCATGGTAACAGTCCTATTTGGTATCACAACAGGTGGAAGTTGATGGGTCGAAACTAAATGTGACCAGCACGTGGAACCTGGCTTCACCCTTATTGTCTGTCAGCATTGATGGTACTCAGAGGACGATACAGGTAAATGTTCTGATGATTTAGAGGACTTCAATATGTCCAAAATCTTTACCAGTACCTGTGTGGCTAGTACTTACAGATATGACAAGGAAAAACTGCATTTTATCCATGTCATATATTTTATAGTTGAAAACATTTTTTTCTTACTAATGAGAATCTTGAGTTGAGTCTTATTCTGAGGAATCAATGTTTTGTTCTTCAGGCAATCCAGGAAGTATAGTATATTATACCTGGTTATAAATAAAACATTTGGCATGCTTTTTGAAAAATATTAGATTAGTAGTGTTCTTAGCCAGTGAGGGTTTTTAGTTGTAAAATAGGACTGACTTTGTTAATCTTTTTTTTCTGTGTAATTGAAATTGTGCAGTGATAGAACAGCAGAAACTTGAGCTATTCAAATTGACTTGTGATAACACATTGATGCCTTTTGAAAATTGGGTAATCTTAAATTGTTAACCCCCCTCCCCATATAAAATGTCTTGCATTGAGGAGATGCCTTGAAATCCACAGTTGATTGAATGTTCTTTGTCATGGTGACCTCCATTTCAAAGTACGAAGTTAAGAAAAGATATTGGGGGAGTCCGGGATGGCTCAGTGGGATAAGCGCTCACTTTGCAGCACCGGGGGCCGAGGATCAAATCCCGGCCCCAACCATATGCTGAACTGGGGAGTTCCCCCCGTTCAGTTCTCTCCCTGTCCCTGTACCTCTCTCTCTCTCTCTCTCTGTCAAAAACAATAAAAATAAATAAATAAATAAATGTTAAAAAAAAAAAAAGGAAAGAAAAAAGTTAAAAAAAAAAAGAAAAGATATTGTGTTAAAATTTTTTCAGCTAACTTTTTAGGTGGGGTCTAGGGTTCCAGGAGAAACAAAACAAAACGTGATAGAAGATATGATTGTCACCTGTAAATAAAAATCGTAAACCTAATCTTGCTTTTAAAAAGATTTATTTTATTGTTTGAGAGAAGGTGAGAGAAAGAGAGGAGAGGAGAGGAGAGAGAGAAAGAAAGGGGAGGGCCCAGAGCAGTCTCCGTAGTTGTACATCATTAGTTGTGACATGGCTTCATTCCACACAGGTGGGTGTGGGGCCATATGGGGTGGGAACCCAACTGAGGGCCTTAAACATAGGAGGCAAAAACCTTTAGCACAGGAATCAGTGGTTAGCAGTTGCGCCAAAGTTCAGCATATGGGTTTTGCATGGGTTGGGGTCAGGATTTGATCCCCAGACCTCACGGTTTCAAGGTAAGCACTCAACCTGCTGCGCTATCCTGGCATCCCCCCTCTTATTTATTTATTTATTTTTATCCCTAATGAAAATGTTTTTACATTTTCTTAACTTAATTTTACATATTAAACAAATTTTTAAACCCTAAGAGAATCACAAATAGAGATTACGACAGATTCATATGTACCTTTGTTAGAGACGGATTCCAGAATCCCCCAGTAAATGTTTGATGACTAAACTAATTTCCAAGCCAAGTTCAATTGGTATATTACCTATATGGTTCTAAGAAACATTAAACTCTCAGTAATGAGCCCTATATTTTAACTTTGGTTTTGTGACTTGTCCCAGTATGTTTTTTCTCTCATATATATATTTTTAATATTCAAAGTAGGAGGTTAAAACACTTGAGACCCTTGAAAAAGTGTCACTGCATGATTTCACATCACTTCAATCCAGTATTATCTCTTAAATAAATATGTTTTTATTCTACTTGCATGTGTATATTCAATTATATATACTCTACACCAAGTGTGCTGGTTCCCAGGCATATATGTGTTTCAGTCGGGGGACATAGTGTGACCCCCTCAGTAGTGAGTAGAGAGAGATACAAAGTCCTGCTATTCCAGTATTTGTATCATCATTGTGTCAGGGCCTTGTCAGTGACTTTGCAGGTAGGTATCTTAATGGCACTTTCACATGTAGAGTTTCTAGCTAAATTAACACTGGGTATGTAATTAGAATACTCCCAGAAATATTTTCCCATGTATAGGGATACAGTTCAGTAAATCCTTTTTTATTCTAGTAAGTTCTTTGCTTAAAAATAAAAGTTAGGGAAAGCTGGGATGGCTCAGCAGGTTAAGCACTCGCTTCGAAGCCCCGGGGACCGAGGATCGAATCCCGGCCCCGGCCCATGCGGACCCACATGCTGAACTGGGGTGTGCCCCCAGTTCAGTTCTTGCCGGGACCTATGTGGCAGGCTTCCGGCCCAGTTCCTGCCCTGCGCAGCCCCGCAGGGGCTCCTGTGGAGTGAAATTATATGGAAAACTAATGTCAACTATGGAGACTGCTCTGGGCCCTCCCCCTTCTCTCTGTCTCTCTCTGTCTCTGTTTCTCTCTGTCAAAAATCAATAAAATAAATCTTTAAAAAAATTAAAAAATAAAAGTTAATTTGAAATAAATGACCACTCAAGGTAGACTCCTTGACTCTTTGGAGGAGATCATTGCTTTCAGTTAAGTGGCACTCATTGGAAGGAAATAAACTCAGAGAGGTAAATGGTATACTGGAAAAAAAAAAAGTCATTTACCTAAAGAAAACGGAGGAAAGTTGTTTCTTATCAGAACAGATGAATTTTATTTACTTTCTATGGGCATTAGTAGTCAGTGTTCACTTTTTATCTCCAAAAATAATGTGGTTCCATGAAATTAATGACAATTATTGTAAGAATAAATAACTGGTAGTACTAACTGTGTGTCAGGTACTGTTATAAATGCAGTACATATATTAACTCATTTTATCTTCAGAAAAACTATATGAAGTAGGTACTATTATTTATACTTTTCTAAATAGGCAACTGAGGCTCAGAGAGAGTAAAGTGACTTGCTCAAGATCACAGCTAATGAAGGGTGGGGCCAGGATTTAAATTCAGGTGGTCTTGCAGAGGATCTGTGCTGTTAAGCTATGTTACCTCTATATGATTAGAAAGCTAGGAAGAAGCTGAGCAGAAATATGAACTCTGGCAGTGTGACCCCAAACTGTGCTTCTAACCATTAGGCTGTATAGTACTTTACAATTCTTCAAATAATAATTTACCTCTCATTCATGCTTTAAACCAATGATGCTCAAGTGTGCTTCAGAATCAACTAAGAGATTGTTAATCCTCAGATTGTTGGACTGTTACTCTGATTTAGTCATTTTGGCCTGGGTATGCATTTCTAATAAGTTCCTAGGTAATGCTGATGCTGCTGGTCCAGGGTTCATAGTTTGAGAACCACTGCTTTAAACCTTTGCAATCAGAGGATAAGCTATGGAATGCTGAGTGAAAAGTGAGGTAAGTAGAAGGCGAGTCATTTGAAGCCTTGTTAATTATATAGTGTGGCCTCTGCTTTGTCATTAGGCCAGTGGAACTCATGGAATGGTTTTGACTAAGCAAGTGATGATGTGAATAGAATTGGAGTTTAGAAAGAGCTCTTTTTTTTTTTTTTTTAAAGATTTATTTTATTGTTTTTGACAGACACAGAGAGAGACAGACACAGAGAGAGACAGGGAGAAGGGGGAGGGCCCAGAGCCATCTCCATAGTTGAACTTAATCAGTTTTCGACATGGTTTCATTCCATACAGGTGGGCGGGGGCCGTGCAGGGCGGGAACTGGGCTAAGGGCCTCCCGCATGGGAAGCTCACCCCAGTTCAGCATATGGGTCCACATGGGCTGGGGCCGGGATTCGATCCTCGGTCTCCAGGGCTGCAAAGTGAGCACTTAACCCGCTGTGCCATCCCGGCTTCCCCTCTTTTTTTTTTGGTTGCGTTGTGGAGAATGGATTGAAGAAGAATGAGGTTGGAGGCAAAGAGAGAATTTAGGAGGTATTAGAGAAACAGATGGGAAATCATTTTGCCTGGAAAGTATTAGCAGCAGTCAGAATAAAGAGCACTGTGTGATGAAGAGATTTGAAAGAACTGGTGACTTCACAGTATACTTTGTTGATTTCTCTTCCACCAGCCCTTAAGCATGGGCTGATCTTCAAGGTTCATGTCTAACTCCTTTTTTCTCTATGCTGACTTCCTGAGCTACATTGCCCAAGAGTTTCACTGAGCTCCATACCTCCAGGCAAATAGCTATGAAACTACTGTGTGTGTATTTCTCTAGCTCTTGTTTAGGATAAATTTGGAAAATTTACCACAGGTGTTTTCTAAGTGATATTATAGTAATACTGTTCTTTTATTCCTGTATTTTCATACCTGCATTTAAACTTTTTATTATTAAATGTCTTATATACACAAAGTAATGTGTTTTAATCTTATAAAAGCTAGAGACTAACATAATGAACCTGTTTACTCACCATTTAGATCAGTGGTGTCCAAACTTTTGGCTTCCGTGGGCCACATTGGAAGAGGAATTGTCTTGGGCCCCACATAAAATACAATAACACTCACAATAGCTGGTGAGCTAAAAAAAAAAAAAAAAGTCACAAAAAAGAACTCATAATGTTTTAAGAATATATGTTGGGTCTTCTTCATAGCTGTCCTGAACTGCAGGTTGGACATGCCTGATTTAGATTAAAAAAGGAAACATTACCAATACTCTTGACTTTTTTCTGTGCAGCCCTATGATTAAATCTTCCTTTTTCCTGGCCTCAGACATAATCACCATTCCAACATTTAAATGTTTCCCTTTTCTTTAGGGTTAGTTACATGTATAGTAAAACTGTTAACAATATATTGTTTAGCTATTTGTGTTTTTCAACTTGATGTAGATGGCACCATACTCTTCATGCTTCTGGGAGTTGCTTTTTCCTCCAGTATTTTGTTTCTGAGCTTGGTCCATGTTGATACAAGTAGCTTTAGTTTATTTCCATATTATTAAATTATATTAATATACCACAATTTATTCTCTTTCTTCTAAGTAGACATTTGTGTTATTTATTTTGTTATCACAAACAATGCTTATATGAACATTCTTCTACTACATGTTTTCTCTTGAAGTAAGAGCTCCTGCAGGGAATATGCCAGGAAAATGGCTGGGTTGTAGGAACTATGCATTCTTAATCATGTGTGATAATGCCAAATGGTTTTCTCTGTGTGACTGTGCCAATTTACATACCTACCAATATGATGACGATGCTATTGATTAGAACAATAATAAACTAACCTTACTGTATACTTACTATATCAGGCATTGACTCTTTTAAGCACTTTGTTGTAATAATTTATTTTTTAAATTAATTTTATTGTTTGAGAGGTGACAGAGAGAGAGAGAGAGAAAAGGAGGAGGGCCCAGAGCAGTCTCCATAGTAGTATATCATTAGTTGTGACATGGTTTCATTCCACACAGGTGGATGTGGGGCTGTACAGGGCAGGAACCGAACTGGGGGCCTCCAGCATGGGAGGCGAGCACCTTCACCACTGAGTTATCTCAGCAGTTACCAGTTGTGCCACAATTCAGCGTATGGGGTGTTCAGGGGCTGGGGCCTGGAATGGAACCCCAGACCTCACAGTCTGTGAGGCAAGTGCTCTGACCACTGAGATACCCTGGCATCGCCTGTATGGATTTATTTAATCTACACAGCTGTCCAAAAAAGTGTGTACTGGTATTTTTTCTCATTTTGCAATTGGGGAAACTGAGGCTTTTGGGGGCTAAATTGCTTGCCCAAGGCATTCCCCTAGTAATTAGGAGAACCAGAATTTGAACCCAGGAATCTATACTCTTAACACTTTTGCTTCATGTCCTAGTGAACCCTTGGTTTCCCGACAACTTAAGTTTTCCCTGGTTGGTAAGTTTAAATGGTATCTCTGAGGTTTGAATGTATATTTTCCTGATTAATAATGTCAGTGAGTATTTCAAAATATATGTACTGACAGTTCTCTTTTCTCTTCTGTAATGCCTATTTATGGCTTTTGCCCATTTTAAAAAATGGAGTTGTTTATCTTTTTTTATTGATTCATTAAAATTCTTGATAATTCTTATGTGGATTGTGACCCTTTTTATATGTACTACAACTAACTTCTCCCAGCATATAGCTTGTATTTTAAATTATACAAGTAAAATTTTAAATCAGATGTAATGTTAGAATTTGCCATCTTTTCCTTTATGGTTTGTGTATTTTGTATTGGATTAAACAGTCCTCTTGTGCTCCCACTCTTGTAAAGATACTTGCCTATATTTTCTTCTAAACCTCTTAAGTCATGCTTTTTCACATCGAAAACCTTAATCCCTCTGGGATTGATTTTTGTGTGTGGTATGAATTACTATCCAGCTTTCCTTTTTAAAATGTGGATGACCAGTGTGCCAGCAGTACTTATAGTCACAGTTTTCTCCACCTCACTAGCTGGCTACCCTTTCACCTTTCCTAGCCTAGAATTCTTTAAGAGGCTTATTGTTTCTATGAAGTATTTCTCAACTAAATGTAAACAAAATGGTGATTTTTTTTCTCCCTTAAAATGAAACTCTGGTCACTATATTTGCTTTCACAAGCTCAATGCCAGTCATTCCCTTTCAGTTTTCATTCATCTCTAGGGAACCCTTAACTACCCATAAAGGGTGTGTGTTTGTGTATATATGTTTTGCAAGCCAAGGGTATCTGATATTTGAGATCCATCTTAGGAAAGCATGTTCATGAAATGGGAGGTGATTGGAAGCCTTCTTGTAGGGGAGTAATGCTAGCTGAGCATGGGAAAAGAGATTAGAGGAGCCAAGTTATGAATGGAAAGTTAGAATCTATTCTTTTCTGTTACTAATAGAAATATTGAAACATTTTTTACAGAGGAAAGTAATGTTCAAAAAGCTGCTGTGTCTGGGGAAGCTGGGATGGCTCAGTGGGTTAAGCGCTCACTTTGCAGCGCCGAGGACTAGGGATCGAGTCCCGGCCCCGGCCCATGCGGAACCATATGCTGAACTGGGGAGTTCCCCCAGTTCAGTTCTCTCTCTGTCTATGTCTCTGTATCTCTCTCTCTCTCTCTCTCTCTCTCTCTCTCTCTCTCTCTCTCTCTCTCTCTCTCTTTCTCTCTCTCTCTCTCTCTGTCATAAATAAAAAAAAAAATCTTAAGTTTAAAAAAAAAAAGCTGCTGTGGAAAGTTAATGTGTCTTCATAACAGAAGAAGGGTTAAGAGATTGAAGGGGAAATAGGGAAAGAGTTCATTTAGAAAATAAACATATCACTTCACTTCTGACATAATAGATCCTAAACTAGGGTGCTGGCAGTTTACGAGGTATGATCAAAAAATACGGTGAATGTTTAAATTGAAAAAAATTATTACAGTAAAAGACACATTGCCATTAATCTCCCTCAAACTACCACTCCCACCCCCATCCCCCTTGCTTCAAACATACTTATCCCATCATTCTTGCCACAATTAGTTTATCCGTTCGTCAGTGGACATTTGGGTTGTTTCTGCCTTTTGGCTGTTGTGAGTAATGCTGTTATTAACATGGGTGCACAAATATCTCTGAGACCTGGGTTTTTAGTTCTTTTGGGTATATACCCAGGAATGGGATTGCTGGGTTATGTAATAATTCTAATTTACTTTTCTGAAGAGCCACCATTTACTGTTCTTCATAGCAGCTGCCCATTTTACATTCCAACCAGTGATTCACAAGGATTACAATTTCTCCAACTTTTCTCCAGCACTTGTTACTTTCTGGTGGTTGTTGTTTTTATTTTTATCATAGCTGTCCTAATGGGTGTGAAGTGGTATCTCATTTGGAACAGGATTTATTTAGTTATTGAAAAAGCATTCAGAGTATTTCCCAAAACTTGCCCTTCCTTGACTTGTTTTATAGTGCAGCCAATTCACCGCATAACTGAAGCTTTAGTGTGAACAAGCAACTTTCTTAAAGCTGTTCTTTCAATCCCTTTCTCTCAACTTATTCTAACTTCCCTGCATAAAATCACTTGCAATTCTCACAGTTCATAGTTACTAGAGGAAATAAGCAAGCAATATTCTATTGGGAAGAGAGTGTGTTTAAAAGTCTAGGTCTTTGTAATGTCAAACCAGGTAAAAACCAGTAAAACTAGATTGAGAAAGTTTTCTAGGAAAGATGAGAGTGTTACTTTCTTGTCTTGCTTACTCTTTCACTTCTTACCTGCTACCTGGGGTTTCTCCAGAGTTTCAGTATTGGGTAAAGATGAGAGGCGCTTGGCAGGAAGAACTAGGTTAATCTGGGCAGATGTAGTCTGGTATTCATTCTTTTGGGGCAAAACCTGGCTGGTGGCTTCCAGGACACTTCTATAGATTTGAGGGAATTCCTCCTGCTCAGAGCCCTTAATACCTGCTCTTGTCTTTTCCAGTTGCCTTCAGCACCCTGATTCTCATCCCTCCAGATATTCCTGTTGGGCAGGGTCTCTCATAATGACCCAGTCTGCATCTCTTTTGCATGATTCACATCTGAGCCACAGGGAATAGTTATAACTCCTTGGCTCACCAAACTCTTCTTGCTCTGTTACGAAAAGGATTGCTTATTTTGTCTACGTGTCCCTCAAAATTCAGGAGAGACATGGAAAACCAAGTGATTCTCATGAAATCTCTCTCACGTAGCTTAAAGTGTTTAACTTTGACTTCTTAGCCTAAGACTTCAATGTCCTGTAATTAAATTTTAACTCCTTTCATATTCTCCTGAAGTGGGAAACGGGCAATTCCTTGTGTCACAGTTTCTTAGCATGTCCTACCAGGTAGCCTAGTTATCATCTTACTTAAGGATAATTGGGTATTTAGCAGCTATTTAGTTTTATTGTTGAGTCCTGTGACTACATAAAAAGTAGCATTTAACATCTTTATCTGATTAGATGATGGAATACATGGGGAGGAAGCATACTTTAGGTATTTGCTTCCGATTCATCTAATCAGATGACATTGTCTATTCACTTTACTAGTTTTCATTGGTAAACTTCATAAGCTTAATATTACCCATTAGTTTTTTTAAAAATTAATTATTATGGTATTATGGTATGGTATTATGGTATTACTCATTTGAGTAATAACTTTTATAGGTAACTAACTTCCTTTAATTGATCTAACTTATCTGTTTTGGTTTTCATTTGTCCTTGAATTCCCACTAACTTGCTGAGTTCCTAGCACCTGGAAAAGCTCAATAACTGCATGAATGAATGAATGGACAGTCGTCTTGCATTTTTCAATTTCATCAATAACTCAGTCTTATCTATACCTTCATTTTAAGATTTAGATTTTTCTTCTAAACCTTCATCAAATTAAGCTATGTTTCTAAGATAGCTTACTTTGATTGATTCTCCGTAATTCCTGATCTTTCAACATTTACAAAATCCGTGTTCTATTGGCTAGCATAGCTGGTTGGTGTCTGCAGATGCAGAATCACTGTAGTTTCTGTGAGAGCAGAGAAACAAGAGAGTTCCCAAGGACCTGCCCACTGAAATATCTTGCTTATCAAGCATATTTCTTTCCAGTGGAGTAAATGTCTTCTTGCCTTCATTTGCTCTGGGTAGCACCAGAGCTGCTAAAGGCTAACAGTAATAAGTATTGATAGGTATAGAAAAAACTCTATCTCAGGCTAGTCCTGCTTTCCTCTTCCTCAGAGGTTTGTGCACATTGTTCAAGCTCGCTCTCTCTCTCTCTCTCACTCACTCAATGTCACTAATTACTCAGTGCTCAGTTAAGTCTGCTCTGCACAACCTTTACTCCAATATATCCACCTACCTGCTTTAAGTCTTCTTTTCTGACTTTAAGAAAATCATATTCTTTGACAAAAATTCCAATCATTTTATTGTTAGTAATTTTAAGTATAGACCTAGTGATGCACCTATCTGAAAAGTGGAGGAAGTCATATATTTTAAAATGAAACAATATATAAAAGAGAACTGAGGATTTAAACATAGAAAACTCTTAAAAGTCCTCTTTAGAATTTTTGTAAGTTTTTAATCTAGCTCTTTTATCTAATAACTAGTTTTTCCTCAACTATCACTCAAGGAAAATAAAATAATAGAATTTCACATTTTTTAATGTTAGTTATATACTAGCGAGCACTTTCCTACTATGATATTTTCATTGCAAATGTAGTCTGTCAGTAATGATGCTTATTAAATAGATCTCAGTGGTATAGACTGAGAAACTAAAAATTATTTCTCATTTTATTTTTTGCAGAAAAATGTATTCTGGTTTCCAAATTATCAATTTAAAATGTTGTGAAATAAAGCAGCACTTCCAACAGAAATCTAATCTGAGCCATATATGCTGCTTTAAGTTTCTTAGTAGGCATATTAAGAAAAAACAAGTGAAATTAATTTTACAAATCCAATTTATTTAACCCAATTTATCCAAAATATTAGCATTTCTACATGAAACAATATAAGTTATTAATGTAATACCAGAAATGACACATATGCCTGACGTGTGTACAACAACAGTAACTTAAGTAGTGGAACAATTAAAATGAAATGTAGTCCCTCCCAAAACAAAGAAGCTGTATTTAATAGAAAAATGTATTACACTACTTCTTTATTTAAATTTAAAAATTAATTAAATTAAATTGAAGATTTAGTTTCTCAATCGCATTAGTAGCATTTCAAGTTCTCAATAGCCACATGTGACTAGTGGTTACTCGGATAGAAACACAACCTTTATAAGTCAGAGTGTTTATAAAAGAAAAATACAAATATTTTTTTTAAATTGCTCCTCCCATAAGTCAACTACAATTTTGGTTTTTATCATTTATTATAAAGTTAGAAATAGATGAATTAAATTCCTTTTTAAAGAGGAAGAATTTCTCATTTAGTTGACAACCTTAAAAAATTTTAATTTAGAACCTTAACAAAAATTAGAACTATTTTTAAAAGTAGAATGATTTCCTGCCTATAGCATATAACTGAAGTGTTGAAACAAAACAAAAGATTTGCTGTGGTTTGTACGTGTTTAGCTCACTCTGTTTCCTCCACATACACTAGCATTTTCATAGTGTGGAACGTGCTGGCTGAATAGAACTTTTTTTTAAAACTATGACTATACTCCATTCCTCTGAAGCAATGTTTTCTACTCTTGAAAGAGGCTCTTAAATTTTACTTTGAATAACTGAAATCGTTTTCCATTTCTTACAGTGTAATTTGTCTGCTGGGATTTAATATATTGCTTCTTGTTAGCATTTTACAGACTGGATTTTGATTTTGCGGAGTCATGTTGTTTGAACATTTGCAAGCAGAGCCGACGCACTGCTATTGGCCTGTTTCTTTGTGTGGCATGATTTCTTCTATCCACCTGCTCACAGCAGGTTGTCTACAGGCCTGAAGAGTAGTTAAATACTTGCGAAAATATCTTGAGATCCTGCTAAGGTCTAACAATTTTTGCATTTGTGCACTGTGAAGCTATTCATGGGGTATCTTTGTAGGCTGTTTTCTTTTTATTGCTCATATTCTTGTTTAGATATTTTCAGAAATAATAAGTTTATTATAAATAATAGTACAAAGCTGATTGCAGCACTATTGCTTTCTACATTGAATAGGTCATTGATATTCAACTGAGTGGAACTAATTTTCTATGTTAAAGCAGACAAATTTGGAATAGTGTCACAGGAATCTCATGTTATTTACTACAGAATACCAGATTAAATGGATTACTGGTGAATTGATTTCAGTGTTAAATAGATTATATAACATGATAACTTAAAATGCTCAGTGAGCCTATGTAATATAGAACATTATACTAACACATGAATGTAAGAGATGTTGTTGTGTTTGCAGATTATAAAACAATCTGATATATTTGCAAATGCTTGTCCACATAGAATTTAAGTAGACTTTTAAAATTTAACCTTAATGTTTCATTTTTGGAGAAAATGAATTGATTTTCACACCACTTAAGAAATACAAATTAAATATATTTTTCAGATTTTTAGATTAAAATAACTCCCACAGTATGTGAGAACTAGTTTTAATCCCAATAAATATGTGTAAATGCTAAGTATTTAATAATATTTTAATTATAACATGATCTTGCTTATAATTTGTCACTACAAAGAAAAGTGGTTTTAGAATTAATCATCTTATGTTTTTAGTTTCAAAATAAATGTTTTTCATATTTTTTAGATGTTTCTCCCACTCCCACCCCTTAAAAGTAATTAACTTATTTTGTACTACGTACATGTGATTGCTCTGGCATCATTAAATGTAATATGAAGCCATCTATTTAGGATGTATAAGATACATAAATATGTAACTGAGAATAAGTAGACGTATTTTTTTCTAAAGAAGTAGGAAATGAAAGAGTAATTATCAACCATCTTTTCACATTCCTGAAAACATCAATTACAGTTTACACATCTTAGAAACAAGCCCACCCGTAGAACAGAAATAACTCCTTTCACTATGCTTCAAAAAATTAATCACAATTTAACAGCTGTGATGTATTTGCAACTATAATTTAAAATATCAATTTTAATGCAAATCTACCTGCTTTTGTAATGTAGTCCTAGCAGTGTTCTTGTCTCTAGTGGCATATGTTTTGTGATTTGGAGTTGCTTTTAAAAATGTAATGTAATAGAAAAATGTCTTTCTGAATCTCTCCCCACCACCACACATACTTTTTTCCTCCTCTACTATCTAGTAACTAGAAAATGATATTTTAGTAGCTGTCAGAAGAAGAGAATTTTGAGTAGTATAAATACTGATTGTGGTAAACTTGGAAAATAATACAAGCAGCTGCACTGGAGACCGATAAGACAAATTCCACAGTAATGGCCTTTAAACTGTATTATCAAGTTGGAAATCAGTGAGGGGAAAATAAAAACTATTACTATTTCTTCCTCTTACTGTTCAATGAGATTACTTTTAAAGGTGAAATAGCCTCTGGTTTTATTATTCTAGAAAGATATTTTTAGGACATTTGATTTATTATTTTGTGAATGTTTAGGACATTTGATTTATTATTTTGTGAATGTATTTTGAGAGCAATTTTGCTAATTTTATATGAATTTTATCCTAACATGTTAAAATCATTTTATTAACAAAGTTTTCTTTTTTTTTAATTTATTGTTAAATTTGATGAGGTTACATTGGTTGGTAACAATTAGACAGTTTACAGATGTACAAGTCCACA
>PVKE010032602.1:0-18380 GCA_004027555.1 Craseonycteris thonglongyai
TCTTCAGTACATATTTATTTCTATTTTACTTTTTGACAGATAGAGAGAGAGACAGAGACAGCGACAGTTAGAGAACCGAACTGTGGGAACTCCCCAGTTCAGCACGTGGGTCCTGCCTGGGCCGGAGCCGGGATTCGATCCTCGGTCCTCATGGCCTCAAAGCGAGCGCTCAACCCGCTGAGCCGTCCCGGCTTTTCCCCCTGCTGTTTTTCAACGTCCTGTTCCATCGGTTCTTAGTTGTAGTTTAATACTGACCTTGCCCATAAAATATTGTGCATATGTTACTGATTTTTGTATCCTTTAATTATATTCCTTAATCCTACCATTCTAACTAATTGCACTCATCTTAGTGGTGGTAACTTGCCTCACTGATAATGCAGTGAGGGCTCAAGGACTCCAGCTTATGACAATTCTGACTTCTGATGAGGTGCCGAGGGGCATGGTGATACTGTTCTCAGAAGCAGATGAGTCCACATGTTCTGTAGCTGGTCCAAGTACTTAAGGGCAGCACTTGTAATTTTATTATGTTTTAGGTAGAAATTGAGCATTTATTTTTAATTAGAATAATATTAAGTGCCCAATATGCCCCCCAAATTTGAGTAATCTAGAAATTTACAAGAATGTAATATGTTATAAATCCCCCCCCCCGACACACACACACCACAATGTTTCATTCCTAGGTTATTTCATGTTCACTGATTTTAAAGATTTATTTTATTTTTGACAGAGACAGACAGACACACAGAGAAAGAGAGGGGAGAAAGAGAGAGAGAGAGAGAGGAGGAGGAGGAGGGTCCTGAGCAGTCTCCACAGTTGCAAGTTATCAGTTTTCTACATAGTTTTGTTGCACAGGAGGGCTTGGGGTTGTGCAGGGCAGGAGTCCTCCGGCGCCTCTGCATGGGAGGCCCGCCTGGGGTGGGAGCTGAACTGGGCCCTCCCACATAGAAAGCTTGCCTCAGTGAGAACGGAGCTGGGGGCACACTCCAGTTTAGCACATAGGTCCGCCTGGACCGGGGCTGGGATTTGATCCTCAGACTCGGGGCTATAAGACAAGCACTCAACCCCCAGAGCCATCCCAGCTTCCCCATTTGCTCATTTTAAAACAAAATAGAATCTGATATAAAACTGTTCAATATATTTATCAAATTAAAAGCTATTCAGCTCAAGGAAATTTATTTAGTCCATGTATTATACTGTTCTTTTGTAAGATTTATTTTATTGTTTTTGAGAGAAGGTGAGAGAGAGAGAGAGAGAGAGAGAGAGAGAGAGAGAGAGAGAGAGAGAGAGAAAGAGAGAGAGAATTGGAGGGCACGAAGCAGTCTTCATAGTTGTACATCATTACTTGTGGCATAGTTTCATTTTTTGCAGGTGGATGTGTGACCTTGTGGGGTGGGAACTGAACATGTGAGAGACAAGAACCTTCCTCTACATCCTGGCAGTTACCAGTTGCACCACAGTTCAACACAGCGTATGGATTTGTACAGGCCAGAGCTGGGATTCAATTCCTGGACCTTGCCATTGCAAGGCAAGCACTTAACCTGCAGAGCTATCCCTGCATCCCTGTGCTGTTTTTTTGATGTAGCTATATGGATAAGAAAAACGTGTTCTTATTGTGCTATATATATAATGTATAATAAGTTCATAAACCCTCTTTGCATAGCAGAAAGATTAGAAGAGGATGTTCACAGTCAGATTGTGGATACCGAGTCTCAATACCTAGTACTAGCCAGGTAGATCTCTCTTATCTCATATGTAAAACCAGCAGCATCAATATCCATTATGTAGAATTTTTGTAAGTATTGATTAATAGTGTATGCTAGTCTTCTAGAACAATACCTCATATGTAACATGCTCAATTATTATTTGCTATTTTTATTGGCATCAATACATGTCATATATAATGTGCATTTATTGATGTTGCTGTTGCTGTTAATGAATAAACTAATGTATTTTATTTCTATCCACTTTGCAAAAATTGAGTTTGCTGTAAAGATTAAAATGCCATATAAAAGAAAGAAATTGCACAGAAAGAAACAAAAAAAGAGCACAGAATTCTCTGAATGAGTTTAAGAGGGTAAATTAGTATGCTTATGGTATGCTGACTGTAATTTAGTTATGCTTCCTGATAGCAAATGCAAAAGTGAAACTTATTTTGTTGTATTGTTTTCTTCCCTTCTGCAATCCAGTGAAAATATTTCTTTCCTGTGACTTTGACAAAAAGATAGTGCATGATATTTTCAACTTCTTTATATTCTTGACCATCATTAAAGCATTTGCCAAGAGTCTTAGTTTTCTATTCATGTCATTATATCTTAAAGCCTGTTAATGTTGAGACTGAAAAGAAAACAGGCGGTCTGTGTCATATGAGCCTATTATTAATAGTAGTGAAATGTTATGAATAGGGCCACTGTCATATCAGCCCTTTAAAAGCAAAAAACATTCATTAAATATGTGCTTTCTTGAGTTTTTAATAATTGTTCATGTTCCAGTTGTAATCTTATTATCAAATAATAACAATAAATAAAAAAATAATATGATTCACCAGGACCAAATTTTATTAACATATTATTACCTTAATATTTATTCTTTTATACCTTTCAGCTGATCTTGAAATAATTAATCAGTTTATTATATGAGTCAACTTAATTACCTTATATTTTGTGAAATGGCACTTTAGAGAATAAAAGACAGTCATTAGGATATTTTACTAAGTAGAGAGTCCATGTGGGTGGGCATAAGAAGAGCATGTAATTCAGAGTATAGAGAAACAGATGGAAGTAAAGTGTATCATATTACTTCGTAAGCAAAACAGAACATGCCCTTCAGTCACTGTTTCTATTTGCTGGAAGTGAATATTGCTGAATTTTGTGACCTTCATTGTATTTATATCAACTTTAATGCAGCCACGCAAGCAAATAGATATTCATGCACTTGGGCCTTTAATGACATCTAGATGTTCCTGTAAATATTAAGACAATAAACAAAGAAAAATGGTATTCTTATAATTTTATCACTAGGTTCTGTGTGTGTGTGTGTGTGTGTGTGTGTGTGTGTGTGTGTGTGCACGCACAGATGGGCCATCCTTTCTGATAATATGTTATTTGCTAATATATTTATAAAAGAGTATTAGAATGAGTCATCATTCTCTGGAAACCAGATTCTCCCCTGTGGCTTCCTCTCTGCTGGGTACATTAGTTGCTTGCATGTTAACCATTTAAGGGCACTGATGATTCATGCCTGTAAATAACACACAGAGTTTCAGTTAAGCTTTTAAATACATAAAGAGCACTAGAGAAGAAAAGAAAAAGAAAAGAAAGAAAGGTACTGCAATTCACATATTTTAAAATGCTCCTTTTTAAAAACTCTGAACTTTGCCTCAGGACTGAACGTTAATGTCCATGAGTCACAGTGTCTCTGAGGATGAGGCCATTTGTTTCTCAAGTCACAGCAAACTTGAGCAATTTGTGCTTTTCATGCATGACAACAAACTTCTGCTTTTACTCATTTGCCCTGCATGGCTAATGTTGTTAGAGTGTAAGTCTGAGCTCCCTTGGACATGAACTTAACTAGTCTGGATGGTGATATCACAATAGTTTAGTGAAGTCTGGCAGTGATCATTTATGTGCTATATTCTAAAATGGCACAGATATCTTAGAATAAGAAACGCCAAGAATTTCTTCCCCATGCAGTTATTTAAGGACTAATATTAAGTATATAGAGACGTTCTCTGTGCTTGGCTAGAGAGCAGGATTTCTCTATGTGAACTTCAACTGCCTGCGAATATCAACCATCCACTTCACTCATTTTCTGATCCTGTTAACCACCCATACCAACATACAGTTAATGAGTATGCTTCAAAAATCATCATGGGTGGGAGTCTTGCTTTTATTCTTTAAAATACCCACTTCATAATCTATTTTTGTGGGTGATAAGCAAACAAAATTGTCTCACAGTCAGAAGCTACTATAAGGCATTCCAGCTTAGAGATGTAAGTGTCTTTGTGTAGAGTTCTTTCTTGTTTCTGTGACACCACACCCACCCACTGGAAATGCTTACTGAGGATTTCCATCCTGATTATGTGATTCTGCTGTCCCTCCCATGTTCACTGGAAATGAAAATGGAGCCAGCTGTCTCTAGAACATCTACTTCATAGAAATCCATTAATAGTTGGAGAACATCTAAAATAACATCAATATCATTTCAACCATATTTGTTGTCTGATATTTTGTGATACACTCACACACACACACACACACACACACACACAAGCATATGGATTAGCTTGGATTCATGCTAGAGTCATTAAGTTCATTCAGGAAATATAATAGCTACATTATATATTAGAAGCCTGAAATGAGTGATAAATTAGAAATCTTAATTTTAATAGAAACTGCTCCATTTGGAGATAAGTGCTGAGATATAAATATGTTCCACCTGACCAATGCCTTTTGAATTTTGAAAGCATTATTGATTATTTTTTGATAGTTATAAAATTATGAATTTTCTTTTTGTGTACCAAAATAAAGGGTGTCCCAAAATTCACACAAGAAGTAATTTTGATAGAAAACACATGTTTATAATTAAAAATTGTAAATTTTCATTGTTCAACAATGAGAAAGCATTGTTCTTTCGTGTAGCACTCCATTTTTAATAACCCTGAACTGTCAGCTGTCATGCTGTCTTTTTCTTTCATTGGCAACACTTTACAGCACAAATGACGCAAAATTTAAATCTTGTGTGAATTTTGGGACATCCTTTACATGAGTACACATTAACAAAAACAAATATATATCTGTGTACTATATTATACATAGTCATATACAATAGTGGCTTGATTTTTAAAACAATAATAGGAATAAAGATAAATTGAAATATCTCTAAATTTGTATTATACATTTACCTTTTATCAATACATCATAATGTTTAAGAGGACAGGATTTAGAACTGGATTTAACTATTACAGATAACTATTTCTAGAGACCAGAAATCTTACAAAACTGAGGTAGATTAAGCATGTAAGTTTACATCCAGAGGGAGATAAAAGTAGCAAACTTATGGTTGATATTTCATCAAAATAAGGATGCTTTCTTTCAAACATCTGTGCTTCAGTAGATTTACCAAATTAGAAAGTATGGGCTATAGTCTGATATTCTACTTTTTCAAGAAAGTCAGATATCAGAGTTATTTCTGAAGTATATTGAATTATAAATTAATAATTTATTTAACAATATAATTACAAATGTATCTCATATACTTAATTGAATTATTTTTCAATTTTTATGTATGTAGAATTACAACATTAAAATTTAACTCATAGCATTTTTCTGAGGATTTTAAAAATCAACTTTATAGAAACAGGGCATGGCATCTAGTAAGTGCTCAGTAAAAGTTAGTAGCTATTATTTTAACTAAAGTATCAATTATTTTTATATTTTACCATTTATTCAACAAGTACTTCATGCCTGTTATTTTCCAGATATCATGCAAATTTCTGGAAGAATTGTAGAGACTCTGGGTCTACTTTCTTTTCTTTGCTATTGAATTGTTTCATATAACTAGTAGCCTGACTTATATTTATCTTAACTTTCTCATGGAGTGACCTCTTTTAGGATTTGCGTACTGCAATTTCACAGAGATGTTGGTGCTTGACAACTGGTTCTCCAAAATGTGAGAGCAAGAGAGTGTACATGAGAGAGAAGTTGAGAGAGCCCTGATTTGTAGAATCTGACAGTTTCTCTGGTATAAATACTCCTACTGTGGATGATATAAAGTTGCCAGTATGAGGTCACTGAACACAGAGTTGAAAGTAATGCTAAAAATCAGCACTCATAAATCAATTTGAGGTGGATACAATACACTACTGAATATAAAGCTTCTGAGTGATGCTGTGTGGCAAATTGAAAGAAAGCAGTTTTTATATTCATGATAGCCAACAGAAGACCAACAGAAGTGTCTTTGTACCAAAAATCAAACATAATTTTAAGAAGACACACAATAATACCACGTATAAGTTAAAACTATATGGGAAACTAAAAATAAATGCAAAAGGTATTTCTTTTAGACTAAAGGGAGGAATGCAAGTATAAATATAAAGATGACACAATTTTTTGTTATTTAAAAGAAACTTATATAGTAATTCCTATGTGCCAGGGGTGATTCTAAAAACTTTATAAGTGCTAGTTGATTCAAGTAATAACTCATTTGAAAAAGTTGGTCATTAAAATAAATAGTCTTGGAATATAATCATACTTTGATAAAAATAGCCATGCTTTCTGAAAAAGAGTGGAAGTGATTTTGCTATGTATAGAGGCTAGAGACCAGCAGACCTAGAAGAATGAAGCTGTAATCCTTCCCAGGAAGAATAAGGGCCTGAATAAGGAAAATGATTAATATAGAAGGAAGTGAAATACTTTAACTGTATGTAAAATAATAACAATGAATAATAACATTTGTGAAATAAATAATGACATAATAAAATAGTAGCAATAAAAAAAAAACCACACAAAAAAACCCACTGTGATTTATAAAGCACATATGTCCAGGCAGCTTTGCAAGTCCCTTTTTAGCTGTCTATATTTTCATTCATATTCTGAGTACCTTACTATGTGCTAGGCACTGTGATCATTCATTCACAGGATGGTGAGCACAATGAATGGAAGAGGTCACTACTTACCTGGAGTGCTCCATCGAGCTGGGAGCTTATTTTCCGTACAAGTTTGTTGGCTTTCAAATAAAAGTTTATATCTTCTTTATGCAAATTTGAATGTGAATATTCTTTTTCAACAAATGGTCTATGAACCCATAGCCTCTGGCAAATATTCAATTTCTCAATTAATGATCCTATATGTAGATAAAATATTTGAATCCATTTTAGAGACGAAGGAACAGAGGCTTACAATACTGTGTAATTTGCCCAAGTTAACATACTTAGTTTATGTCAAAGTTAGGATTTGAAACCAGGACGTGACCTTACTACAAGTGGTCTTTTGCTTTTGCCTGTTTTTTATTTGTTGGGGGTGGTGGTTTTATTTTGTTTTTAAACTTCTGGGTAAAATAACTTAGGTGGCTTGAATCAAATATCTTTCTAAGAAAATAAGCTCCCCAACATTGAGAATTAACTCCACACTCAGGAACCCAGTAAGACCAAATTACGTAAGAATTTTTGCCTATGCTAGGCTGCCCAGACAGACATCTGTCTCATTTTAAATGGGACAGAAAACTATGGTACTGTCCTATTTCAAATGGTCCATATAGTCAGGCTGGTCTTATTGGGCTAAATTCAAGGTGTCAATAGGCTGACCATATGTACCATTTGAAACAGAACAGTTGTTTTCTGTTCATTGTTTACTGTCCCATTTAAAATGGAACGTCTGGTCAGCCTATATTACCAAATATGGGAATTTTATGTAAGTAGTAGAAAAAATTGATAAAATCTCAGAGATAGGGTTTATAAAAACACATATGTTTCTAAATAGAATATTGTTTGTAATTAGTATCAATAAGACATAAAATGTTGCTGAGGCTAAAGCCATAAACCTTAGCAAGGAACACAGAACAATTGTTTTACTGTGGTTCAGCAAGGTAGTTGAAATATCATTCTGCTATCTTTGGAAACTAATAAAATGTATGTTTAAAATAAGGGTAAATAATAACAGATTTTTAAGTTCATATTTCAGATTCCATCAAGCTCATGCCAATTTGAAAGTCACTAATTTGATTTAAGTCTATGTAGTGAAGATCCTTTTATCTTTGAGTTGTCATTCAGTTCTCTGCTACAAATTCCTAAAATACTTTGCTGGAACATGTAGAAATTGAAATATTCTTAAGACATTTCAAGCAGTAGTCAAATAAATTAAGAAATGGATCTATTTTATTTATCCTTTTTAGTTTTATTAGCAAATATAAATTTATAAACAGGTATAATCACATACACCATGTGGTAATGCAAAGTGAGTAATTTTACACTGTAATAATCACATATTTTTATTAAGCTCTTAAACTTACAGAAAATGTATTTTCTTGGTACTTGGATAGAATGACAATAAACATTTAAAATCTCAGATCAAGAGATAGAAACACTTATGTTACACAGAGAGAAGTAAAAACATTTTTTTATTGTCTTAAAATTCATTTGGCTATGTCATAGGAACTCATTTTGAAGTCTCTCTCTTATCACGCATAGAAACTTTATAACTGAAATTTCCTTCAAAAACAACTAGCTGACCAAAGATGGGACCATTGTCTAGAAATTAGTACTGGGAAGAAAATAGGCAAGACTCAAACTTCTGTAGTTTATACATCTGTCTATTTAAAGGACTTTCGACCCCTTAGCTCTGCACTGTTGTCAGGAAAGAAATGGAAAATTCAGTTACAATTGTCTAGTAGGTCTATCATTATTCAGGAAGAAAACACAGTTTAGTCATTCACTAACTCAGAATTCTCTCTTTTTAGCAACTTAATACAGTATCATGAAACAACTGCACTAGACAGTTTATAACAAGACTCTGTGCCAAAAATACTTCACTTGTAGGGAAAACAGGAAACAGCAAAGAAAAAGTCAACTTTAACCGGTTTTCTGAGTCACTTCTTCCTGTGAATGCATCTTGTCACAAAACTCCACTGTTTATGAGAGTTTGAGGGGCGAATTAGAGGAAAGGATTAGAGCTTGATATGCCTGTTAATTGGTCTAAATCACCAGCTTGTAAGGGCTGGCTCTAGGTCAAATGACAAAGTGGCAAATACCTTGTTGACACCATCTCTTCTCCCCTTTCAGTACTCAAATCCTTCCTTTCTAAGCAACTGGGGCCCTCATGCTTCATCTGGCCTCCTTGGGCCCCATCCTTTACTCACTAAAGCCATTGCAATTAGTTAACATGATAATTTAGTCAATTAAAATGAATCAGCAATGCCAAATGCAGATACAAGTGGAGGTTTTGTGAAAGATTGTTTGGGGCTACACAAACTATGCTGGGACTTCTTCAAAGGGAAAGAAGGCAATTGGTAGTAGTAAACAAATATAAGCATTGGAATTTGTTCAGCATTTACTGCTTGTATGTTCAAGTAGTGGCCCAATTGCCTTAGATCATCTCATTATAACATTACAAGACCAACAACAAAAACAAATATTTTAGGTAATTTTTATATGTATTATTAAAAACACATTGTCTATATATGTTTTAGGACAGAGGAGATGTAGGCTTAAATGTTAAGTAACATTCTAGAAGATTCCTCACCGATGCCTGGTGGAGTGGGTGAAAATTGCAGGCCTGTCTGAATTCGGAGTCTGTCATTATGCTGACCTGAATAGTTATTCTTCATGGGGTTATGCTTAGAGATGAGAATAGCAACACCATGTCAAAATTCCCAGAGACTGTTTTCAAAACTCACATACATTAATGGAATCCCCTGACTCATGTCATCAGTATGGATGTCATGTACGTCATAAAAATTTCACAAACGATTCAAATTTACACTCTGATTGAGGACACAGATTAATGGGGTCATTGGTATGTGAAGACATGGGTGATCACCAGTGTCATCTGATGCGGACTGGAAATCAGAAGCAAAAGAGTAACTGGAGCATTCATCCCGTAATTCAAATACTAGCCAGGTCACCCTCCAGCAGTTTCAAGTCCATGGCAGGCAGTGCTGGACATTACGGGGAGTTTCTCTGGATAAGTTTCAGTTATAGTCAGGGGAAAGCCATGCCACTGCCTTTGGGAACAGATTATTGAACAGGAATGAAAGCCCCTCTGCTCTGGAATGATTTGAACCTGCCTTTCCTTTATAGACCCCACATTCCCATCATTGTTTTTTCCAAACAACCCCGGTCAGCCACATTCCTCTTTGAGAAGGGTCCTAAAATGAGAAATTTGGTTGTCAATCTTGTCCACACCCTTTCACATCGTCTCCTTTTTTCTTTCTTCTTCTGTTTTCCATTTGAGGGGTGACCTGGGGCTCTAGAGTTTTTTTCTGGCAGGTTATGTCCACATGGCTATGGTTGTGAGACACCTTCCAATTTGCAGAGTCTGAGAAGTCTCCCTCACTCAGGGCTCCAGTGCCACTTGCTGAGTATCCGAACCTTTCTCTCATTAAAAAAATTTTTCTAGATAGCTTGCAATTGCAGTTTTGACTTCCTCTGTGCCGTCAACCGAGCCCGGTTGTTGACCCTTGAAATGCTTGACTACTTGACTTTATTTGTTCAATGGATACTTTGATGAAGAGCAGTACGATGAGTAGTAGGAAGTGCATGGAATTCTGTTTTGGGTCAGTTACAGAGCAGCAAAAAAGCCTTAGTTCCAACTTGTTTAGGCTTCAGAGAAAACCTTTCTATTCTCTTATATTCTTAAGATCTCCCTTTTTTAGGGGGCGTAGGGGATTCTATCCATGTCTTCAAATATCCTTAGTGCCTGTGGGCATAGATATGCTACTTCAGATTACTGTAGACCTAACAGAGCCCCAAATGAGGGTGGAAAACAGATAATATTCAAAATGCTGAAAAATATCCAACTATGAGGTCATAGCTCATATTGTATATGTTGAATTCAACCACAATATTAGTATATGGAATTACTAAGAATAATATCAGTTTAAGACATTCCACTAAGTTTTGTAACCCCCTCTTTTCCTAATTTTTTTTTCTGCTTTGCTTATTCAGGCAGGAGGGGACAGAAGGGTGAGAATGTGACACATGCTGAAATACTTACCGGGTACTTGTTTCTCGACTGCCCTAATGAGAATCCTGGTTTAAAGATCTAAAGAAGCTGTGTTTGCCATTGCTCAGTATTTTGGGGGAGTAATACATGTTTCCAAACACCTGCACACAGTAGAAATTTAGACACACTTAGAAAGTGTTTTAGGTCAAAAAATAAGAATGTTTGTGAACTAACCACACAGGATCAAACGATAGGATGTGAACTACAGAGGATAACAATGTGGACAGAAGGGAAACTCAGACCACGTGTACTTCTACCCATTCCTTCAATTATGTATTTTCATAACAAATTTTCAGTAAACACAGGGTAACCCTTAATTGGCTGATGAACTGTTTTCAACACCCATTGAAATGAAATTCATTAAGGAATTAAGTTAGATAATACAATATTAAATCAAGTTACTTAAAAATTTTTATTTTATTTTATTGTTTGAGAGAAGGTGAGAGCAAGAAGGAGGGAGGGGGAGAGAAAGAGAGAGAGAGAGAGAGAGAGAAAAGAGGGGAGTGTCAAGAGCAGTCTCCATAGTTGTACATCATTAGTTGTGACACAGTTTCATTCCACACAGGTGGATCTGGGGCCAGATGGGCAGAAACTGAACCAGGGGCCTCCCGCATGGGAGGCGAGAATCTGCACTGCTCACTGATTACCAGTTGCGCTACAGTTAAATATATGGGGTTTGAATGGGCCAGGGCCAGGAATCAAACTTCGGACCCTGCAATTTTGAAAAAAGTGCTCAACTGTTGAGCTATACACACTTCTTTTTGGATTGAGATTGTTGGAGAACTCTGCTAATGACAATGACATCACACAAAAGATGTAGTCAAAGCCACATATTATAAAACTGCATAGATGAAAATGAAAAGCTTAAATAACGTACATGAGAAAAAGCTCTTTTAGGTATGAAAATAAGTTCAATTTTATCCAGGAGCCTTTACCAGCATAGTTTTGTTGCTGAATACTTTTTGATTAAGATAATATGATCCAAGATTTTAATGTAAGTATTAACATATTTTAATGTAATATCATCATTCAGAATTTTAAATATTTTAAATTAATTGTTTCAGTTTTGTCATATTTGTGTAAAAGTATAGTTCATTTTTTTTAACATTCATGTATAAGGTGTGAACAAAGATGCAGACACATTGATAACTATAAATTAATGGAAGTCATCATATTAATGTTATTTATGCTTAAATGCAGAAATAGACTACAGAGAAGAACCATGAATGAGAAGTTGAGTTACTTAAAAATCATTTGAATTACAAAATGACTTCTTTGTTATCAGAAATTTACTTTAATATTTAAGAAAAAGATCACCATTCTATTACTTACTGTGATATTATTCCTCATAATGAGCTGAATGAATTTTTCAGCTTTTTTTCTTATTATTATGTGTGACTGGATTTTACTGTTATTTGTAAAATGAACTTTAGTAGCTTCAAATACATTACAGATTCATAGTTAATTAAATATGTATAATATAAATTGACTAGGAATATAAATATATTCTTCCAATTGTTTTTAGGCTATCATCTTCATGGTATACTAAACACATTTTTTTTCTAAAGAAATAATAAAGCATAATGTGAATAATTTAATTGAACTTTTTCCCTGCTTGTCATGATTTGTAATGAAATAGTTGGTTAACAAAAACAACAACAAAAACAACAACAAAAAAGGCCTCTATAAGTTTTTGATTGGCTTTCACGATACTCTATCATGCTACCAGTATTTTCTAATCTCTCCATCATGTTCCATTAATTAGCAAGCTCCTTTGAATATGAACTATATCATATTAACATTAGAATTGCCAGCGTCTATTACAGTGCCTGGAACGTGGTAGGTATGCAATAATTAGAAATCTATTTTGTTTTTGAGTATTAGTGTCATCTTAACATTATAATACATTATTATGCCATAATATGAGCTTTTTACTTATAAAACAATGCATATATTATTGGATATTAAGAGATTCTATTTATCCTTTAAAAGAGCTTAAATCATTTATTCTTTTTGAAGGTGTTCTGATTACCTCATTTTATAATTATTCCTTCCTTTCCCACACTCCATTTTTACGCTTAGGTAATAAATAAATGAAATATAGGTTAATGCAATCTTAGCAATAAGAGAGGCTTTAGTCCAATATATATATTATATTATATTAAAGAAGAGGCTGACTATTCTTTCTGTGATGAAGAACTGATTGACAGGCCATCTTAAAAACATCTCAATCTACTTATCTATAAAATCAACAAACATTAAAAATAGCTCTCTAGAGAATTTTATCTTTCAGGACTGATCACAATGTATATGCCATATTGATTCTACAATATAATTGTTCATTCCTGAAAATGTTACAAATAAATTACACACCACAGGAAACTGCCTTCAGAAAAATGCCCCCATATGAACAGGTGGCATTCTTCCCAGTTCATACAAAAGAAATAAAGCCATCAGTCATGACCAGCCTTAACCCTACTCCCTCAAGAAAATAAACATGCGCACTCTTTCCTATGATAATACTAAAGAGTGGGGGGAGGAATCCTTATGAGTTCAAGACAGATTTTTCCATCTGAGTTTTTAACCAAACACTTTTCTATCTTCTCTGATATTTTGCTCCATAAATTATTCCTACTTTCCAATGAATTTTCACCTCTCCCTCCCTATTACCGTAATTCCTATAAACATATTTATGTCAGTCTTCTTTTTTTTTTCTAAGATTTATTTTATTGTTTTGAAAGAGAGAGAGAGAGAGAGAGAGAGAGAGAGAGAGAGAGAGAAAGGGGAAGGGCCCAGAGCAGTTTCCACAGCTGTACCTCATTAGTTTTTGACATAGTTTCATTCCACAGAGATGGCCCAGGGGCTGTGAACCAGGCCGGGGTCTCCCACATGGGAAGCATCCTCATGGGCCAGAGCTGGGACCTGGCCTGAGGCCTGATCCTTGGCTCCCAGGGCTACAAGGTGAGCGCTCAACCCTCTGAGCCATCCTGGCAACCCCTACTTCAGTCTTCTAGATAAGAATTCTGGAGGATGCTGGGATGGTTCAGTGGGCTGAGCACTCATCTTGCAGCACTTGAGTCTGAGGATGGAATCTTGGCCCTAGCTCGTCGGGACTCACAGCTGAACTGGGGTGTGCCCCTCCCCCCCAGTTCAGTTCTCACTGGGGAGGGCCTCCTATGTGGGAGGTCCTTGGTTGAGTTCCTGCCCTGGGCAGGAGGTCCCCATACAGGTTCCTGCCCTGCATAGCCCCACCTGCCACCTATGGAATGAAACTATATAGAAAAACAAAACAAAACAAAAAAATCTTAATGACATAACTATGGAGACTGCTCTGGGCCCTCCCCCTTCTCTCTGTCTCTCTCTCTGTCCCTCTTGCTCTCTCTCTGTCAAAAACAATACAAACAAACAAACAAATAACTAAGAATTCTTGACTCTGGTCCCCTGTTACTAACACCATCTCTCCCTCTCTTCTCCTCTTCTTGGAAAGAACGTCTCAATTTATTTTTCTTTTTTCTAATGTGATACCTATGGCTTAGCTTGCTGATTTAAAAGGCATGTATGCAGATTTTGAAGGGTTTAAATATTAATTTTATACGTCAACTTGCCTGGATCATGGGGTGCCCAAATATTTGGCACAATATTAGTTTTGCATGTGTCTACGAGGGTGTTTCTAGATAGAAGTAGCATTTGAATTGGTGAACTAACTCAGTACAGTGGTTTATTCTCTCCATGTGGGTAATAGACATCATCCCACCATCCAATCTAACCCATTGTGGGCCTGAATGCAACAAAAAGGTGAACGGAGAAAGCATTCCACCTTTCTTGCCAGATTGCTTGGGCTCATCCTTGGGACTTCTGGTTTCCAGGCCTCGGAACTTGACCAGAATCTGCATCAGCTTCCATGGTTCCTAGGCCTTTGGACATAGATTTAATCATATGAGAAGCTTTCCTGGGTTTCTGGTTCTGTAAAAACCGGCTGATAGGCAGGGTCCAAAACTTACATGCAAGCGCAAAGCTTTGAAGTTTATGCTTCAGTAGCTTCACAATAAATCTGTCTTTGCCTGCAAACTTATTTCTCTTGCATCAAACAGCTTTTAAACCTCAATAATGAGAAGCAAATAACCCAATTTACAAATGGAGTGAAGAGCTAAAAAGACACCAAAGTAGGTTAAAAGGTGGCAAGATAAGAACAGGGAAATATCCTCAACATCTTTCTTTCCCATTAGGGAAGAGCTAATAAGAACAACATTAAGATAGTATTGCACAGCTATTAAAATGACTAAAATCCAAAAAACCAAAACAGAACAAAACAAAACAAAAAACTGGTAATACCAAGTGCTAGTAAAGGTGAAGAGCTACAGGAATTCTCATTTGTTGCTGCTGGGAGGTAAATAAATAGTGACTTTAGAAGACAGTGTGTCAGCCTCTTGAAGAAGTAAACCAAAATTAACATATGACTCACCTGTTGTACTCCTAGGTATTTACCCAACTGGTTTTAAAGCATATTTGTATGTAAAAACTTGCATGCCCATGTGCATATCATCTCAATTCATATTCAGCAAAAGCAAGAAATGACCAAGAAGTAAATGAACAGTGGTATATCAGAACTGTGGAATACTACTCAATAGTCAAAGGAACAAATATTATTTCACACAGTGTCATGAATGAATCTTAAAGACATTTCTGAGTATGAAAGCCAGTCTCAGAGACCCATATCCTATAATTTCATTTTCATGGCAGTTTAGTAGATGCAGAACTTCAAAAGATGGAAAACAGATCATCAGTTGCCAGGAATTTTGGAAAGGGAAAGGGCTACTGAAATGAAGTGCAGGGGATTCTCGGGATGCTGAAACTATTCTGTACGATACTGTAATGGTAAATACACGCCACTATTTGTTTCTCTAAACCCATATTACTTTATAGCAAGAGGGAACCTTAAGGTTTGTAATTTGAAAAAAAAAAATCCACTATGATGGGTGGGGGATTTTGGATAGATTTCAGGCTGTGGCAAATATATCTGTCTTACAAATATATGACATAGTCACACTGAACCAATGGAAAGAGGGGTTAAGATCTTAGTAACTTTAAAATTGACTGGAAATTGTCTAATGACAAAGGAACTATACATAAGCACTGGAGTCTAGTGAGTAAAGTCATTTCTCACAGGGGTATGACTTAACAATCTTGAAACTGCTGTACATAAATAGTGGAATTGGTTAAATAAATAAATGGATGGGATACGTTGAGAGGCATACATATATTAATATATGTATGGATATGTACATATATGCACTTAGTATACACATGCACTGAAGATATAGTTTGTAGATATAAATGAAGGGATCCAAGTTTCAAAATATATATTTTCATATATATATATATACATATATATATATATACACATATACATATATATATGTACATATACATATATATATATATACACACATACACACATATCATAACTCTTCTGAAATTTACAGTAATAGTGGATAATTAGTCTATACTATAGTTTTTGCTTAATTCTTTGCTGAGATTGATGCTCATATTCTTGTTTAACAGCTATAATGATAGACTTTATGCTGTTATATGCTGAGATAATTTTGATACATTTGGCAATGAAGATATTTTCCACAGGTTACTAATTACATTTAGTGACTGGAAATTCAGCAAAATGGATCATTAACCAAATAATGCAATCACAGTGTGTTAATTCCAAATCACTTCTTTTGAATGTTAATTTGCTTCTGATTACATTGTTACAGGTTTTTTTTTTTTTTAAGTTTTACTTTCTTAGAGTGGTATTAGGTCCATAGCAAAATTGAGAGGAAGATAAAGAGATTTTTCATATATTCCCTACTACCACATGTTCATAGCCTCCCCCATTATCAACATCGTATACCAGAGTGATACATTTGTTACATCTTGAACCTGCATTTTACAGCATGATCACTCAAAGTCCATAGCTTACCTTAAGGTTTACTCTTGATGTGGCACATTATATATTTGAAGAAACAGGTAATGACACATATTTATCATTATAGTATCATGCAAAATATTTTCACTGCCCTAAAAACTCTGTGTGCTCTGCTTATTCATCATGTTGCATTTAGTTTGCTTTGTTGTACTGACTGTAGAAACTAATTTAAAATCTTAATATAAGAACCTCCTTAGAGCTTCTATTCTACTAAATTGAAACCAAATTTATTTGTAGTACTTTCAGTTTCTTCTGGATGTAGTTAACACCTGAGGAATCATGAGGTTCACATCCAGCAGGGTTTATATAAAGTAAGAAAAAGAACAGAACAAATAGCCTCTGATCTAGAAAAATCAGATTTCACTGTGATCTGGCTCTTGGAAATCCTGGTTTCTGGATTTCTTCTATTTGCAAACATCTCTATTACCTCTGCCAAAATGTATATTTTAGCTTTTTTTCTTTCTGTTTTGTATTGGTCCTGAGTCATGCCCAATTTGGATATACAAAAACCATTTGTGAATTGATTTGAAAGTTTAAGTCTTAGATTTGAACTAGAATATTGGAATTTTAGGAACTCCAACTTCCTGACTTTATAATAGACTTCCTTCAATCTCAGTGAATTATCTAGACAAAACTGTAATGTGTTAACATCAAACCAAAATCACAATATAGAAATTGACCTAGAAATTTAATTGGTGTTTAAGAAGCGAATAGGGAGCTGAATCAAATGTTTTACTTGTTCCTGTTATTTTGTTAAGCCCCACAGTAATATTTTTATCTGATATTATTTTGTTTGTAAAATATATCTTCAATGATTATTATTCAGCATAAATTATATGCTTCTTTGTATTCAATATGCTTGAAATATTTAACTGCTTTAAGTTGTTTCATAGCAATATCAATCTTAAATTGTTTCCTAAACACTAGTACCATATATCCTTACTTGATTATAATTACTAAATCAAGAAATAATTATTGCTTCAAGAACTGTGCTAGATATTAGAAATAAAATAATGAGCAAGAAAAACATAATTCTTGCCTCACAGATCCTATTAATCAGAAAGAATGATAAAAAAACAACAGGTATGTTAATTGCTATGACAAAATTTTAAGGTGTTGTAGGGATTTATTTTTCTGCAGTACTTTGAAAGATTATTATTAAAAATGAGGGCTAGAGTTTGTAAAGGTCAAGCTAAATTGAATTTATCAGACAGAATTGAAAATTCTAGGTAACAAATGAATATATGTCATTTTATAATTAAATGTATTTATTTTTAAAGGTTAAAGAATCTATGTCAAATCAAATCCCAACTGATTCTCAAAACACTAGCTTTACTTAGTCACATGTACCTTTTCATCCATATACATACCTGATCTGTTGGTATCTATATACAGGGCCTGGCAGATGTAGCACTCCTTTTTTATGAGCTGGCAATCTATACCAAATCTTTTATTACAAAATCATTAGCATGTAATTCTGTAAGACAACAATATCATACTAAAGCTTAAAAAAGGGTGTTACTTCTGCCAGATCATGCAAACTTTAGCCATTATAATCTCTTGGAAGTAAAGCATTTCATTAAATTATTATCTTTTGTATAAAACTGTACTTGAATTTACTTTTTCTAAATGTATGTGTGTGGAGGAAACTGGGATGGCTCAGTGAATTAAATGTTCCTTTTGCAGCT
>PVKE010032603.1:0-18384 GCA_004027555.1 Craseonycteris thonglongyai
CTGGGCACATAGTGCGATGCATGGGTGATGTGATGTGGAGTTGTCCATTGGGAAACTGTCTGATTGTTACCAACCAATGTCACCCCATTAAATTTAACAATAAAAATAAATAAATAAATAATAAAGACTGACCCAAGTACTTTACAGGATCACGTGATCTAAAAATAAATTTTTAACACTAAAATTGGGTTAACTTTTGGTTAAGTAGACATGTCTTTTAGTTATTAATATTAAATATGGCATCTTTTGTTATACCTAGATTTTCAAAAAATCTATTTGTGTAATGATTGACTTTAAAATCTCTGTGATCGACTGACAGGGTCTGAGGTGCCCAGTGGCACCCAAGAAAATGACCACTAGAATGACAAGGGAGGAACTGTGGGTGACCCTTGACATACCAGGCAAGCCTGTTAATTTTCTGACTAATATTAGAGCCATTTACTGTGTCTTAACCACTCACTGTGGACCTAATTCCTCTTGTAGGAATAAAGAGAGCCCCTAGGTTTGCGTTCAGACTGTTTGTTTCTTGCCAGTGGCTTATACCTTAGAGAAAATGTAGAACGAGCCAATAAGACTCTAAAAGGACTCTAGAAAAGTTTTGCCAGGAGACGTCAAGCCCTGGCTCTAATTGCTGCCCACTGCTTTGGATTCTGTTCTCCTGAGCACCCCAACTTCTGTCAAGCTAAAGAGTCAATGGCTAGGTCCAGTTCTCTAGAATCAAACCTGTTTCATTTGAGTCTCCATAGGACTTTCCTAGAGAAAAAGACAGAGACCTTAAGCTCTTCTTCAAACAGACAAGTTGCCACATCTGCTAAAGATAAACATAGCTCCCAATAATCAGTCCTTAACCATTCCTTTGAGGACTCATACAAGGGTCAAATGGGCCATTTGATTCATTTCCCTTTGAGTAGGCCTCGGGATCATCACAGAAATAAGCACAGGAATAGCCCGACTATCCACCTCCCTCTTCTATTAACAGGGTCTATCTAAGGATCTCTCTGACAACCTAAATGACATATCTAGAAGTATCATTACTCTACAAAACCATTTAGATTCCTTGGAAGGAATAGTTCTTCAAAATCATAGGGGACTAGATCTCCTGACCACAAAAAGGGGTGTTGTGCTTATTTTTAAAAGAAAATTGCTGTTTTTATATTAATCAATCTGGTATAGTCAGAGATGCTGTTCAAAAGTTAGCAGATAGAGCATCCAGAATCTACCAACAATTAAATGACTCATGGGGATCCTGGTCCAAGATCTGGACCCTGTGGGATCATTACTATCATTTTAACTCTTGTGTTTGCACCCTGTCTACTAAACCTTCTAACAAATTTTTTTTCTTCCTGCTTAGCAGCCACCATGGACCAAATGACGTTCCAGCAAGGCTTCAAGCCAATACTGACCAGAGGGCCTGGGACCAATGTCTAGATGGATCTGGAGATCCAGCTTTCACGTCTAGGTCGAATAGGGCGAGAGTTCTGTGAATCCACAATAGATAAGGACAATGACCACATTCAGTAGGAAGTGGACACAGAAGAGACCTCCTGTCCCTCAACCTTCCATAAAGATTTATGGGAATCACGCCTCACAGGAAAAAATGAGGCAGGCTGCTAGAGGTAGAAATTGGGTCACCAACACGTCCAACACGTCTGACACGTCTGACATGTCCTGGGGAGAACGAGCACCCAGAAGAGCAGGCAGCCTCCCTTTCTCTGCCACCCTTCCCTTATCTGCATTTACCACTAACCACAGTGAGAAAATCAAAGGATATAAAATACCCACTGGCTCTCACTAATGCCTACGCAGCAAGGATTACAATGACCTTCATCTTACCTTAGCCTCATTATGCCATCATTATAATATCATGCATATGCCCAGAAACTCATTGGTATAATTATAACAGACTGAATTATGGGAAGATACATGCACAATCAAGAAAAGTTTATAACAACTTCCTGTCAATCAAAGATACCAATCAAAAGGCCTCACACCCAGACAGGGGTAACCCCTTACAACCAAAGAGAAAAAAAGTTACTGCAACCTTGCCAACAGGGCTCTTGAACCATTTGTCTACTTAGGTCCACTCCTACCTCTTTGGAGGGTACTTTCACCTCTAATAAACTGCTCTTTTGCTACTATCTCTTCGTGTCTTGCTCAATTCTTTGTTCGGGACACCATCAACCTGGATACTTCGCTGAGGAGAGACTACAATCGGGTAACAAATACATTATATTTTCTTTAATACATTATACAAGATAAGGTATGGTTTGGCTGCCATTAATAAATGAAAAGTTCATCTAACAAGAGGTTATCATAGCCACATTCCAGCATCTCGTCTGTTTCTCAAACTGATAGCCTCTCTGGTTTCACTTTAGCAAACAATTCCAACTATTAGCAGATTTGCACAACATTGATTTGGAAGCTAGCGCTCTGTTCAATTGTCCCCCACCCATGACACATTCCAAAAGAACCACATCTGATGGCAGCAACCGCCTGGCAGCTCCAGGACTGGTTAAGATGGGGAAAGGGCCTGTCTGCCACATGCTGATTAAATGCTGTGTCATTTTCACCACTGGGTTTTTAGTTTTCACTTCCAAGTCCATTGGCATCTTGATCCTATTAACAATCCTCCACTGATGATGACAGCAAACATTTGCATAGGGCTTTACAGATTAGAGAGCTTTTTCATCCATTACCATTTAATCCTCATGACGACCTTGTCAGGTGGGAAGGGCAAGCTTTATTTTTACCTTTATCCTAAAACCTTTATTTTTTTAATAAAGAAGAAAACAGAATTTTTTTAAATAAGAAGAAACTGAAGCTCAATGACATTGAGTTGTCCAAGGTTACAAGGCTAGTGAGTGGAAAAGCAAGGCTTGAGGGGATGGCAGGATAGCTCAGCAAGTTAAATGCTTGTCTCGCAGTGGCCAGGTCAGGGCTTGCTTCATTCCCAGCCCCGGCCCATGCAAACCCCATATGCTGAACTGCGATGCAATTGGTAACTGCTGAGATCACTCAGCAGTGAGGGTCCCCACCAGTTTGGCTCCCACCCCTCCTGGCCCCACATCCACCTGTGTGCAATGAAACCATGTCACAACTAATGATGTACAACTATGAAGACTATTATGGGCCCTCCCCCTCTCTCTCTCTTACACACATTTCAAAAACAATAAAAAAATCTTAAAAAAATAAAATAAAAATCAAGGCTTGAGCTCAGGTCTCCTGATTCTATATCCTCTGCTTTTCTCTTATCAGCTACCTCTTGGTACAAGCAGCTCTGTCTGTAGTTAATATCTAATTTCTGTTAGTTCCTAACTGTCCAGTGTCCATTCAGTGGCCCTAAAACCTCCATATGAAAACCTTCAAGTTCCCAAAAGAAAGGTGGCAGTCAAACCATGCGCTCATCCCCATGACTCTTCTGTCACTGTTCATAGTCCCCAAAGAATGTATCACAAGGCCTGCAGCCAGCCTGGCTGCTGCCCACCACCCTCTTCTCCCTTCCCTTCTGCTTCTCTCACATGTTTCCTCCAGTCCAACCCACCCTCCTGCTCTGATTGCTGTCATCACCCCTTCTACACACCCAATTAGCCCATCAACTCTATATAAAGGGGAAAAATTGAAATAAAATAATGAAGGCCCCCAAACTCGCAAGGACCCCCAACCACATTTTCTCAAGACACGCCTGCCCTTTCCCCTTTGGGGCTCCCTCAGAGCTTGTATTGGCTCTAAGCTGAGGGTGGCCTTTGGTCAGGAACTGTGTGCCCCTCTCCCCTTTGCTCTGACTTCCCCCTTGCAATTGTAATAAGAATACGAGGAAGATATGAGGTTGGGAATGGTGCTAAGGATTGCTATCTGGGAGATTATTCTACTGATTAGGCAGATGTTGCCTTTTCCCATGTGCATCCACAGCAGCAGCATGAGAGGGTGGTCTGCCATGCAGGGCATCAGGCAGAGTCCTGGGGCCCAGCCTTTTGCCCCTGACCTTGGGAGAGTTGCTGGGTTCTCCTTCCCAAACCTTTTCAGTAGGGTTTGAGAGGAAAGAGGGGAGGGAGATGAGAGGACTCTAGGTTTCTTCCCAACACTAACCTTTCATGACTTTATAAACACAGGAGAATGACAAGGCAACTTGGTGATTTTCACAATAGGATTCAGGGAACAGGTCAAAGGGTTAAGAATGATCAAGAAGCCAAGGAGGAAGCAGGAAGATAGAACAAAAATAAGGTGAATAGGAAAATAAAGAGGCTGTGGTAGTATAGAAATCCTCACAAAGGGAAACCAGAGAGGAGGGCTTAGGCCGGGGCTGGGCTGGGGACAAAGGCAGAAGTTACCCTGGAAGGAGAGGAGAGGTGGGGGTTGCATGTCCCCTAGAGGCCCTCCTCAGTCTTCTCATGGCCATTGCCAGCCAGAACACCCCTTCCTATACCATTCCCTACAAACCACCCCTCACACTGCCCAGCTTAAGGATCCCTTTCAGGCCTAACCCCAGACACAAGGCCACGGCCGTGACATATGATGGCACCACTTATTGAGTACCTCCTATGTGCCAGGCCTTGTGCTGAGTACTTATGCCTTTCTCATTGAATCTTGTCAATAATTCTATGCATTTCATCACATTGATGCTGTTACCACCTCCATTTTACAGGAAAGGATATTGAGGTTACAAATTAACTTGCTCAAGGTCACACAGTTGGTAAATATGGCAGAGACCAGTGGTTAACCTCAAGCTTTACCACTATGCTCTTCTGCCTCCCATGAAAACCGTATTTGGTACCTTGACTTGGAAAAGTCCCAGGAAAGGCAGACTCTGCTCACACAACCTGCTTGCTCCTAGAGCAGGTTTGGGGATTGACTTAAACTCATCAAGAGGTCTCTGGCCTGTGACTCTTCTCAAGGCTTCCAGTGGGCACTAGAAAACTCAGATCTGTCAGAATGCCCCTGTGATTGGCACCTGGCCACCATCAGACAAGACCCATTCTTGCTGAAAGGGCCACCACCGGGGCCAGGTTGGAGTAGGGGAAAATGCACATGTCGGGTCAGAAGGAAAGAAGCACATCAGCACCAAGCTCCATGGGCTGGGGGTCATGCAGAGGGTACAGCACTTTGCAGCCACCAGACAAAACTTCTCACCCAAAACCACTTTCAAGCATTGGGGTAAGGCAATACGCACAAGGCAGGAACTCAAGAACTAAACCCACTCAGGCTTGACTCCTGGTTCTGCTCTGTGCCTAAGTCAACTAGCCTCCTTCTGCCTCTGCTAACCCTTGCACAAAACTGCACCACTGATGACCACCCCACCATTATTCTTATAAAGGGTAACTAAGATAAGGCATATAAAGCAGTAGCACAAGGCCAAGCATATAGTAATAATTATGATTTCATATGTATTATTTTATTTGACTAGTGATTAAATGAAACTGAAGATGAAGAAGGTCAAGTCATTTCCTCAAAGTCACTCGCTGGGAGTGAATCCAGGGTCCTACAGCTCTTATATTGGCTCCATGCCATGCCTCCTCAGTAAACCCCCGTTGTTGCAGTTACTGTTTGCTGTTGTTGTCAAGGTCACTGCTATTACAAGTTCTCTTTCCCATAACTGCAGTGGAAACCAATAATGGAGGACAAACCACAAGAAGTTACCTCCAGAATGGCTAAAGAGGTGTGAGTGACTTGAGTAACAATTTTCTATTGCTGCTCTGGACGAGGGAAAGTTCGACTGAAAGACTAAATCCAAGGGCTTTGAGTCATTCTTTGCTCTCCCTCCACACACCAAAAAGGGCAGGCCTGCTGAGGGGATGTCTTGTGTCTGGATTTAAGAGCTGAAAACAAAGACATCACCATAGGAAACTAAAAGAACACCAAACAAACGGAGGGGTTGAGGTCCCAGGTAGCACAGCTGGGCTGGGCACTAACTTGTAGCAGAAGCTGGCATTATGCTTATAGAACTGGCAGAGGTTCCCATCATCAGGGGGTGTGGCACAGAAGAAGATGGATGGTGACAAGTTGTATCGACCAATCTTGCAGAACTCATCGATTTCTCGGGGCGCACCAGGCTCGATGGCAACACGATCACCTGGAGAGGAAAACAGAAGCAGGGGCATGCTGTGAAGGTATGAAGGTTCATGGGCATGTAACAGTGGGGGAATCTGGCTGAATGGGCCACCTCCCTCCCTAGTGACCTGGTATTCTAGGTAAGCCCAGCCCTTTAGAGTTCCCAAAGGAAACACAGGACACAGCACAGACTCACACTCTGGGAGAGAATGAACAGCCCAATTCTCTACAGACTTGTTTGGTTTGCCCTTTGACCAACTCATGGGCCAACCCAGCCTGCCCCTCCATCTCCACAGCAACCTCCCAGCTTGGGAAACACAACCAATTCCATCTCTAAGGCAAGCCACCTCAAACTGCTGCAAAAGATATAGCTACTGCATGGAGTTTGCAGACATTTTTTTCTTCACCTGTTTTCAAAACGTGTAACAGGCCTTTACAAGAGCAAAAATTAGGGCATGTCTAGTTGTATTTAGACAATAGCTAAGGCAGAACTTCTAAAGCAAATGACCCACAGAGGATCCAGCTCTGGTTTGGGGGACAGTAACACTCAGGCTAGTGAACAGCTGGTTTCTATCATACTTCTACTTAGACATAGAGTAGAAGTGTGATAGAAGCCAGCTGTTCACCAAATAAGTCTGCTTGAAAACCCAGCCTCAGAATTGGTCTTCACTTTTGATTAAGAAAATTTTCAAACATACATCAAAGTTGAAAAAAACTGTACAGTAAACACCCAGATATTCTCCACCTAAACTCTTCAATTAACATTAGCTATGTTCACTTAATCACATAACCATCCATTCATCCATCCATCCCATCCACCCATCTCTCCTCTATCCATCAATCCATCTTCTTTTCTGATGCATTTCAAAGTAGGTTGCAAATATTAGTACACTTCAGCCTTAAATACTTCAGCCTATATATCATTAACTGGAGCAATACATGTTTATGGTTCTTTTTTTAAGGTAAATTTTTAATATTCATGAAATGCACAAATCTTAAGTGGATTGCTAGATGAATTTTGATAGATGCATTCACCTGTGAGATATAAATCCCTATCAAGATACAGAACATTACCACTATATTGGAAGTGTCTTTCCTTTGTGTTCCTTCCCAGTCAATGAGCCTGAGAAGAACCCTAGGAGGTCTACCCTTTACTAAGAGACACATTAGGCTATTTTTTATGTCTTTTGTGTTAAAAACTACCCACATAATAGTAGAGGGTCCTGGTATGTAGTTAGTGTTCATTAAAAGTAGTGGTGGCAATAGTGGTATTAATAGAGACACATAGTAGTATTAACTACTTTTATTATATTTATCATTATTATAATTATCTGAGCTGGTATTATTGTAGAAGAAACTCAAACTATAAAATAGATGGCCGGGTTATATTATAGACAAATTAGAAATTCTTCCATACCTTAGATTTAGTTAGTCTTTAAGATTACTATTTGCTATAAACAAATATTAAGAACTACTCAATGAGTGGTTGTCTTCCTAATTAGTTGATTAGAACTTTAAGGCAAAGTTAGCAAGTGAAACACTCAGGAAAAATTTTGTATTCTAAAAGTGCCCACAGAAATCCCTGTGAGCACTAATATGTGTTCTAGTACTTGTGTATATATCATTTCCTTCTACCTTCATCTACTCTCTCTGTTGCCCAATGATCCTTCTCCAAACTATGTTTCTACCATTGACAATGAATTCTTCAATTTAGCATCCAAGATCCTCTGTAATTACCGGTAAGTACAGTTTATATTATTCAGTTTTGTCCTCTAATTATTATTACATTATAATAAGGTTATAATAACCCACAATTGTATGGTGCTTTTTTTTTTTTTAATATATATTTTTTTTTATTTATTTATTTTGACAGAGAAAGAGAGAGAAATACAGAGACAGAGACAGAGAGAGAACTGAACTGGGGGAGCTCCCAGTTCAGCATATGGTTCCGCACGGGCTGGGGCCGGGGCCGGGACTCGATCCCTGGTCCCCGGCGCTGCAAAGTGAGCGCTTAACCCACTGAGCCATCCCGGCTTCCCCTGGTGCTTTTTAAAGAGGGACTTTTGTGCAGATTATGCATTATCATCTCTACTAACTCTCCAATACAGAACCTCTGCTCTGAGCAGCATAGACTTATTAGCAATCCAGATATGTAACTCCTACTTCTGTAATTTTATTACTCTGTTCCTCTTAACTGGACTATTAGCTTTTGACCTCTTCACTAGCTCAACTACAGAACCTTTCTCAAGTCTCCAGATGCTGGGCAGACCAGTGGTTCTGTACACTTGCTCAAGAATCTGAAAGACCAAGGCAGGCATCCCAGCTCTGAGACTGACTAGTGTGTAACCCCCAGCGATTTCCACACTTCACTTTCTTTGTCTATTAACAAAGAAAATGATGCCTATCTCAGTTTTAAGAATGAAGTAAATAATTTAAAATGTAAGTATTTAAAATGGATACTAACAAACAGTAAATCTGTTATCTGCCTTCTTATAAATATTGTTAAATGTCTATCTCAAAGACCTATCTCCTCCATGAACCTTCTTTACACACCCTTTCTTTGACTTTTTAGAGCTGTTTTTTTGTTTTGTTTTGTTTTAAAATTTATTTTATTGTTTTTGAGGAGAGAGAGAAGGGGGAAGGGCCCAGAGCAGGCTTCATAGTTTACATCACTAGTTGTGACATAGTTTCATTCCACACAGGTAGATGTGGGATGTGGAGCCACGTAGGGTGGGAAGAAACTGGGGGCCTCCTTCATGGGAGGTGAGAGCCTTCACTACCATAGTTCAGCATATGAGTTTGCAAGGGCCGGGGTCAGAATTCGATGCCCAGACCTGTTGAGCTATCCTAGCATCCCCACTGAAGTCTGTTCTTTATTGAATGCACTGTATAGTCTTGCCCTCTAATTGTTGGTATTTGTGTATGTCCTGATATCTGGTCTCTCCAACTAGATTAAAGCATCCAGTGATCATATCTCCTTCATTTTCTCTATCCCTCAAAGCACCTGGCACAGGCTGGACCCATTTTCGATGCTGACTAAGCATCTGTTATAACTTAAATTTAGAGAACCCCACTCCTTGTTATGACATATATTTAGAGATCTAGTCCCACAGGGAAGAACCAATTAGTGACTACTAGAAGCTACAAACCTTCCACTTTGGAAGAACCCTGCAAAACTTCAGTGGCTTTCTTCACTTCACTGATGATGAATGAAGGGCCTAATTTAACATTCCTAAATGAAGTATATGTTTAGCTTCTTCAGCACTGGTTGATTCCTCACCCATGAGCTCAGTGAACCTTCTAACACAGAATGGCACTTCCTGCCAACCTTCTCCTTCTCCCAAATAATCTGATGTCATCTCCAGGCTGTACAGTGGCCTCATCAGCAAAGGAAGAGTAAAGCCAATGGCTACTTATGTTATGTTAAGACAGCTTGGATATAATTCACTGTGTTGGGGAACATCACAGTCTGCCATAGCTGAGAATTCTTCTCTCCAGTAGAAAGAATTAAGCAAATCTAGAACAACTTCAGTCGTTTCCCAACAATCCAAAAAAATCAAAGACTGTTTCAAAGGCCTAGGTTCTTAGTATGTGGAGGCAGATTGTGTTTTCTGTGCCTAAAGTGTTTTTCTTATCTCTTTTCCTGGTTTATTTCTCACTCGCCTACAGGTGTTGGCTTATTTGTCCCTTCCTCAGACTAGCCAGGGATATGGATAACAGAGATTACACCCTGTATTCTTCTCAGCTGCCCTCAACACAATTGTAACTAAGTAACTATCTGTGTGTCCCAGCTCTGTCATTCCCTGTAAAAGGTAAAATCCATGTGTGTAGTGACAAAGACTGTCTTCTCGACTACCGTATCCGCAGTGTTTAACAGAGCGCCTGGCCCAGAGAAAGCACGCACAAATACTGATGTTGAATGAATAAATATATAAACCCATTAGTTGAAGGGCTTCGCTGACCTGGTTTTAGGTGCTTTACCAATGATCCCACTTTTACGACTGTACCAGAAGCTTCATGGCCCAACACCATGGGCTTTTTCAAAACAAAATCCCCAATACGACCGTGTTGCCAGTAGTGGACATCTGAGCCGCAGATTCCAACAGAATGCATCCTTAGCAGCACCTCTGATAAAAGAAAGGAGGAAAAACAATGAGGAAGAGAACGATCCCTCTATCACCCTGAGGCACCCTGGCAATTCTCCTCTGCACCAAGGGGAGGGCTTGTTTTCAAAGGCCAGGCATAAAATTTAGACCACACAGAAAAACAAGCTAAACAGCAACCCTGATTAAGCCTTGCAAGAAACCTTCCACAGAGCAAAGTAATGGCATATGAGAGTTAATTCTATGTGTCAATTTGGCTAGGCGATGGTGCCCAGTCGTATGGACAAATGCTAGATGTTGCTGTGAAGACATTTTTCAGATGTGATTAACATTCAAGCTCCCATGTTCACTGAAGCATAATTCACAATAGCCATGATATGGAAACAGCCTAAGTGTCCCTGAATGGATAAATGGATAAAGAAAATGTGGAATATATACAACAGAATACTGAAATACAACCATTAAAAAAGGAAATCTTGCCATTTGCAACATGGATGGACCTTGGAGGCATTATGCTAAGCGTAATAAGTCAGGCAAAGAAAGACAAATACCATAGGATCTCACTAATATGTAGAATCTTAAATACAACAAACAACAACAAAAAGAAAAAAGAAAAAATCAAGCTCACAAGTACAGAAAACAGACTGGTGGTTGCCAGAGGCAAGGGGTGGGGGTCTTGATGAAATGGGGTAAAGAAGGTCAAAAACTACAAACTTATAGTTCTAAACTATATAAATTATGAGGATTTAGTGGACAGCATAGTGATTAGTTAATAAAACTGTATTGTATATTTGACAGTTGCTAAGAAAAGAGATCTTAAAAGTTCTCATCACAAGAAAAAAATTTCATAACTATGTAAGGTGACAGATATTAACTAGATTTATTATGGTGATCCTTTCACAATATATACAAATTTCAAATCATTATGTTGTACACCTGAAACAAATGTGTCAATTATACCTCAACTTAAAAAAACAAACAAACATTTAAATTATTAGATGTTGAGTAAAGGAACTACCCTCCATTACATAAATGAGCCTCATCCAATCACACAGTCCTTAATAGACCAGGACTGAGGTTTCCTGAAGGACTTCTCAAGATTGCAACATCAACTTTCATCTGAATTACCCGACTGTTGGTCAGCCCTAGAAGTTTCAGACTTGCCAGTCCCGACAATCATGGGCGCCGCTTTCCTTAAAATAAATCTCCCTCTGCCCCTCTCTATAATTTACATATATAATAAATCTATCTATAAATAAATCTATATAATAAAATTCTCTCAGTTCTGTGTCTCTGGAAAACTCTTAATACACAAGATTAGTAGGAAGAAATGTATCAAACCCTAAGAAAAAAAAACTTTCTAGGAGATAACTGTTTCCAGACAATGTGTTAATTGTTATCTGCTCACATAAGGGAGGCTGGCAGAATCTAGGCTTGGCAACACTTTGTGAGCTATTATATTACATTTTCACTCCTATTGTTTTGTTAAAAAAAAAAATGCGGCATTAATTTAAACCACTCGAAGATTTCAACTGGCATTTCCCCTTCACAGGTTTGAATATAGTGAGATTTGGTAGTATTGTTGTTGTCAGTTTTCCAAGTTTAAAATATTCATGCTATCAAGCCCCTTTGCTGAAATAAATCGTAAAGGATTACTGGCCTATTCTGACTGAGATGACAGTGTTACAAGTATCTCCCTGAGAAAGGCTATGCCTTAGGAAAACAAAGAACTGAGTCTCTGCTATGCATTCAGCTGTCTTCCACACTGCCCTTGCCACAAACCATGGGCGATCCACCAGGTATAGCTCTGTAGAACTTTCTCCATCCTTGAGTTTGGTGAACAGAGAAGAATTCGGGGTGAATTCTGAGATCAAAGGTAAAGAAAAGTCATTTGAGTTAGCACAATTGTCTCAGTTTCCTCTTGAAGTTACCAATTTGTAAGAGGTTAAATTTGACTTGATAGAACTCTAACTGAAATTTACCATCATTTCCCCTTTCAATTCAAGGACATCAGGAGAAAAAAATGCTGCTTCAGAGAGAGAAGCAGTACCAGGATCCTTTGAGTCCAAGATAGCCCTTGTTTGGCCACCTCTGGAATCAACATCAACTTTTCAGGACATGGTGAGCTGTCTCTTTCACGTCTCTGAATATGATATCTTGGTGAAAACACTTAAGCCCTAAATATATATTACTTGCTAAGTACTGATAGAAACAGGTCTTGTCTGTATTCTTATCACTAAGTCAATAACCCCACTGACCTCTAAGTAGCCAAGCTCTGGAGACTACAAGAAAGCTGCTCTCCATCCAATGTTCACACAGAAGCTACAGTTGTGGGGTGAGGTGGGGCAGCACATTCCCAACTCATCAAAGACAGAAAGGGGCTCTGAGTGGCTGGGGGTGAAATGAGCTATTTATAGGCATTCTGCCCATTGCCCCCAGCCTCATTTCAGGGTCCTACAGATCATGAAGTGGGGCCCCAAGTATGAGAAGGATTGGAAAACTGTCAGCAGGGATCTGCCTTAGTCAATAGGGTGGCATGACGTCCCCAGGTACAGACACCACCCAGGAAATGTGCGTGTCAGCTCAGCCGCAGGCTCACCCAGTAAGAGGCCAGAGGTGGAGTAAAGGTGGAATAAAGGTGGAGTAAACCATTTCCCGGTGTGCTCACCCACTTTCTGCACTTGGCTGATTAGGGCAGTGGGGTAGGGCTCTATGCAGCTCCTCCAATCCCCACTGAACAGAAGGTCCTGGTCTCCCTGGCATGATGCTTCCTTTTCTAACTAAAAGATTAAGTTCTGTGGATTTACTCCTTTTCAAGGTTTGGGTGAAAGTCAGGACATGATTTGGATACCTAAATAGTGGCTTCTTATGGACAGAGTAACCTAACTCTTTTGTTAGGTTAAAAGAGAAATAATTCTGCCTTTGGTCCATAAATTGAAGGCATTTTATGCTCCAAAATCTTTGGGACAAGCCAGCAATCTGATATTCTTGTTCTATCACTGTTTCTTTCATTGCATGTTGCAGCCAAGTGGAGTCTATTCAGACAATGGATTAGGTGGAAAGCCCGACAAAAGCATAGGTTTTTGTTGATGTTGTTGGCTCACTTGTTGGTTTGTTAAAGCATAGTTTCTCATGGAGGCAAAAGTAATAAACTGTAGCAGAAAAGGGGTAAGGGAGCAATGCACACATGTCTCTCCAGGAAATAAGAAGAAACAAGAAAGTCTAAGTTGAATATCCCAAGGACCTACCATTTGGGCCTGGTTCTGGGATAGGATAGTTCTCCTAGAGAAAACAAAATAGAAAAATCATTTAGCATGCATAATAAATTTACCTTATGAACATTTTCATTTAAAAAAATATTAAAGTGGAGTTTCATTCAAATATTTCTTCTTAGAATTAGCAGAGGCTCACTGCCGGTGGGTGGATGCCTGAGGGGCTACATGGAAGAGTGCTGATTCTGACTGCTGTCCTCGCCCCACCCAACGGCGCCCTTTGCCCAGGACTAAGAGAAAGGCTGTTCGGGAGGCTTTCTGCAATCTGTCTTCCCTGTTAGATGCTTCTCTCCCGGAAGTATACATTGTTAGATACAGATTTGTTTGGTCTGGCAAACTCAGACGGGAAAGGGTGAGGTGTCTGACAGCTACACGGGAGGGTTTTTTCCGTCAGACACATTGGAGAAAGTGTGTGTGCTGCTGCTCTTTTCCCTCTACAGCAGTACACAGTCCAATGCCTGGTGCTCTCTTCCAAAACCTCCCATGTGCAGTTTTAGAAGCCCCTTGGAAACACACATAGGACCTGTATTTTGGCCACTATCACAGATACAAAAAGCCATCTGAACTATTTTGATATTCACCGCTATTATTATTTTATTTTAGTATTAATTTTTTACCACGCTTTTTTCCCCAATGCTGGCTGGTTAGGAAACTCCTGATGAGGAAGGAGAGCCAAGAACAGGGAAAAGAGATGTGAAATGTTCACAGCACCCACTATGTGCTTGTGGGCTGGGCCGTACACACATCATGGCACACGGGCCTCGTCACAGCCTAGTTTGCTGATAAGAAACCTGAGGTTGGAAAGTGTGATAACTTAGTCCAAGTCACATTGCCAGAAGAGTGGGTAAACCAGGGCTAAGCCCAGGTGTGTCTGATTCCCAAGTCTTCCTCACTGCATCCCACTGCACCCCAAGGTAGAATATGCCTTTTCTCCTTCAGGGGTGATGCAAGGAGTGGTCAATTAGGTGATGAGAATGTCTGAGATGGGCCTCATGCAGAGCGCTCTGGGAGGCACTACTCAGTGTCTGCCTCCTTCTGAAAGCTCCCCCAAGATGCTTTTATAGATAGGTGCAATAAACCACACTGGGGCTCTTCTGTTAACAAGATAATAACCTTGATGCCTTCAAGCTCATCAGTACCAGTTAGTGCTCTGCCCTACACCCAATGGGCTTGTACTGGTTAAGTAACCACTCTCCATAACAGTGCTTCTGGGAGGGTCTGAGGCTCTAATCTCAGAATACCAGTCCTTACTGTTGGAAGTAGTTCAATACTAATCTCAACTCCTTGTCTCCCATGACACAAAGCCCAAAGTGATCATGCTAATGCTGATTAGCTAACACTGACCAGCATCTGTTTGTCAGTTCCTGTACTAAGTGCTACACATGCATCACCTTGTTTAATACTCACAACAGCCCTACGTGGTACTTCCTATTATTATCCCCTTTTCCATAGGATGAGACTGAGAATGGTGACATTTGGCAGCCTGCCCATAGTAACACTAAGGGAGTAAATGGTGGGGGCTGCATGCTGATGTGGGCAGAGAGGCTCAAGGCAGTTTTTCATCTCCTAATTTAAATTGGCTACATCCTGGAAGGAAGGAAGGAAGGAAGGAAGGAAGGAAGGAAGGAAGGAAGGAAGGAAGGAAGGGAGGAAGGGAGAAAGGGAGGGAAAGGGATAAGGATTTCATTTAGAAATTGGACTCAGGGGTATGCAGGGATAACTCAACAGGCTGAGTGCTTGCCTTGCAACTGCAAGGTCCAGGGATCGATCCCCAGCCATGGCCCATGCAAACCCATATGCTGAACTGTGGCACAACTGGCAACAACCAGGACAGTGGTGATGTTTCTTGTCTCCCGTGAGGGAGGCCCCCAGTTAAGTTCCTGCCCCACATCCACCTGTGTGGAATGAAACTGTCACAACTAATGATGTACAACTATGGAAAGTGCTCTAGGCCGTCTCTCTCTCTCTCTCTCTCTCTCAAAAAAAATAAAAAAAATTGAACTCAGGATAGCTGTCTCCAAAATATTTACCAAAAAATAATTTGCTGGTTCCACATTTGACATACAGCATCAGAGCCTGCTGCATAGTTGTTTCTGTTACACTGGTTGAATTTTTAAACTGCAGGTTAAAACAGGCCTTTATTTCAAATAGAACAGCACCCCACCCTCTGTCTAAAGGCCCTAGTAAGCAACTCCTAGGCATTCAGAGAATTCCACAGCATACTCTTCATAACTTGCCTCCAAACAGGCCAGGCCTGAATACCCCATTTGGGGGTGGAGAGGGGTTAAGATTCCAGCTCAAAGTAACTGTTGGGCACACCAAGTAGGGCCTATGTCACTAGAGATTACTATAGTAAATATTTGCTGGAGTTCAGAGAAGACCAGCTGTCTTGACCACAGGGGAAAAGCCGCAGTGACTTTCCTAGACACTAGAGGGTACTGTGCCAATAGCCTGCTTTTCCCTTGGTAGCAGAAACACACTTTGTGGAGAATTGAAATACCTCTCCCACAAACCAACTTTCTTTTCCGTCTTTTCTTGATGACTCTAATCACTTTTACAACTCAGCTTTGGCTCCTGACTCCGCTCTCTGCAGGAGACATACCACCTGAGCACAAGACCATGTTAAGATCTGCCCTTAAGTTTATAAATATTATCCTAAGCACATCTGTGGAGCTCACAGTGTTTTAGAAAGTTATCACAGCATGGTTACTAAAGAAACCTTGCTTTTCATTTGTGGCTCCTTTGTATGATGTTGGCTACAATCCTTAATCTCCTTTTCTGTCTCAGATTTCAGTGGTGATATTCTTTCACTTATAATATTTCTCATTTGTCAAAGTTTCTTAGCTCCTCTGAGATATCAAACTTTCACTTTTATCCCCACAACTGAATCAGGCATATTCAAGATTTCCTGAGGAAGACTTCACACGAGTGATAGTAACAAGAGTATAAATAGGAGATGGGTTAATGGTTCCTTACTGTAGTTATGTCAGTTTTCCAGCATGTTTCATTTCAAGTGAGAAATATTTAAAGATTTATTTTTATTATTTTTGACAGAGAGGGAGAGAGATACAGAGACAGAGAGAAGGGGGAGGGCCTAGAACAGTCTCCATAGTTGCACATCATTGGTTTTTCCACATAGTTTCATTCCACAGGTGGGTGAGGGGCTTCCCAGGGCAGGAACTGGGCCAGGGTCTCACCCTGGTGAGAACCGAACTGGGGGCACTCCCCAGTTCAGCATATGTGTCTGCACAGGCCAGGGTCAGGGTTCAATCCTCTGTCCCCAGGGCTGCAAAGTGAGCACTTAACCCACTGAGCCATCCCAGCTTCCACACAAGTGAGAAATATTTTACATACATACTCGCCCTTCTATCCACTTGAGGTCTCCCCAAATCCCACCCAATCTCAATAAATCATGGAAACACTTCAGGAAAAATGGTGGGAACACAAAATCATCTCAGGTGCTCCTAGCATCTCAAATGTTATCTCACTTAATATATATTTTATATATATATATCTTTATCTCTATATATATCTCTCTATATATATCTATATATATATAGATATCTTTATATAGAGATATATCTTTATATAGAGATATATATATCTCTATATATCTTATATATATATATGTTATCTCACTTAATATATATATTTTATATATATATCTCACCTAAATATATTTTTCTCATTAGCCTAAATCTGTTTCCTAAATATATCCTAATGGCCCCCTTCCCTCCACTTACACCTTCACATCTGAGTTCATGCCCTCAGTATATCTGGCATGGGTTGTAGCCTGGCCTCAACATGAGAAGAAATGGGTGGAAGATGCCTTTTCCCTCCTCCAGCCATCCTAAGTGGTGCAATAGTGAAGAACTCAAACCCTGGTATCACCTGTCTGTGTGCAAACCCAGGTCGTCCCCCCACCCCAAGTTGTGTGACTTTGGGATAATTATATAACCTCTTTTTTACTTCAATTTGCTCTCTGTACAATGAAGATAACCATAAAAGAGCCCGACTCAAGAGTAAATAAATTAGCTTATTACAAATGAAATAAAATCAAAGTTCTTTTTCTGTAATTCGCTCATAACATGATTAAACCAGCTCTGGACAACCTTGTCCTTTTCCTTTTGGAAGGATAAAGACATACAAACAGCCAATAGACACATGAAAAAATGCTCCACTTCACTAGTAATTAGGGAAATGCACATTAAAACCACAATGAGATACCACCTCACACCTGTTAGAATGGCTACAATCAACAAGACAAGGAATAACAAGTGCTGGAGAGGCTGTGGACAAAAAGGAACCCTCATACACTGCTGGTGGGAATGTAAAATGGTACAACCACTGTGGAAGGCAGTGTGGAGATTCCTCAAAAAACTAGGAATGGAATTGCCATATGACCCAGCCATCCCTCTACTGGGCATCTACCCAAAAAACCTGAAAACCTTAATCCGCAAAGATACATGTATGTACCCCATGTTCATCGCAGCACTGTTCACGGTGGCCAAGTTGTGGAATCAACCAACGTGTCCTCTGACAGATGACTGGATAAAGAAGTTGTGGTACATTTATACAATGGAATACTACTCAGCGATAAGAAAAGATGAAATACAGCAATTTGTGACAACACGGACGAACCTTGAAAACATCTTATTAAGCGAAATAAGTCAGAATGAAAGAATCAAGAAACATATGACCTCACTTATAGGTGGAATATAAAAGTGAAAGGAACAAAGAAACAAAGACTCATGGACACAGTCAATAGTTTAGTGGTTACCTGAGGGTAAGGGGGGAGGTGGGTGGGAGAGATGGGTGGTGGGGCGGGGAGGGGAAATCAAACACACAGTGATGGAAAGTGAGCTGATTCTGGGTGGTGAGCACATAACACGATGTATAGACAATGTAATGTAGAATTGTACACCTGGAAACAATGTAATTGATATCAATTAATGTCACCCCAA